>JALAJA010000129.1:82500-85694 GCA_023376005.1 Doryteuthis pealeii | reverse complement strand
TTCATCACTCGTTTTTCAATGCTAAATTTTCCTAAATTTAACGTATTTAGTTAAAATAGGAAGTAAACAAAATTACAATTATTTCTTCTTGTTAATGAATTATTTTAGGATTTTATTGAAGAGATTTTTACTCATATTCATTAAGATAAAACCAAACAATTAGAAATCAATGATACCATGCACATTTTTATTAAAATCGGTTTTTTAAATATCAATATGCAAATTAGCTTTACGTTTACACTGAAAACTGGTATTGTTGTATATATAAATACAATTGCATTATGTTATAGTATTTAGGTAAGGCCAACAGTATTAATAATGTCAAACAGTTATTATTAATTGAGGTTTAAATAGAAATAGAAATCATGGAGAATGTGCCCGTAAATAACTAATGAAATTGTGACTTGAGTAGTAATATAGTTTCGGTTACAGACAGAAAAACACACAATCTCCATTATAATAAGATATTTTATTTCAAAAATCCTTCAAGATTACTAATTACGAACAAAAAGAGACCTTTTGACTAGCGCTAGACCAAGGAGATTGTTTTTGGCGTCGGAGGTGGAGCGCCACACCTACTATCAGCTCCTTTATTTACCGCACAGATTCTTGTGTTACTTGTGTTACTGATACGCTAAGTTGACGAGTGTTGTATACTCTTCTTTTTCTTCTATTATTATTCTGTTCATCTTTGGTATCTTACGTTCTTCTTCCAGTGTCTGGATTTCGTCTTGGAGACTTCGTGTCTGGTCTTCTAGGTCAGTCTTGTTGCCAAGACATTCATCAACCATAAAACCATATTATTTATTTAAACTTTTATTTCTTAACTAAACATATTTCTCTAACTAATCACAGCGAGCGTATGCAGTGAGTCTCAGCTAAAGCAGTAACATCTTATCTGTCTGACGTCCAAGCTGAAATTGAAGACCCAACAAGGTCCCACGTGACTTCACGTAATCCGCCCGTGATATGAAAAGGGCCATCCCTTGGAAATATAGGGGGTTGACAATAATCTATGCATAGATTTATGTAACACGAGGTCCAGTATAGAACCATGAACCATGAACCATGTGGTTCCAAGACAGACGCTTTACCAACCGAGCTAAACCGGGCACTAAAAGTGAAGTAAAGTCGTCGGGGTGGCCTAATATCGGTATCAACCAATCAGCGAGGGTGTCTCTTTTCACTATCGCTAGACCAAGGAGATTGTATTTTCGTCTGAGGTGGAGAGCCATACCTAACATCAGCTTCTTACTTTATCGCACATATCCCTGTGCTACTCATACGCTGAGTGGGCGAGGGCCTGTATCGACCAGGAACCATGTGGTTCCAAGACAGAGGCTTTAGCGACCGAGCTAAACTGGCACTTTACCAATGTAAATATACCGATTCTTATTTGCATATTACCTGATTTGTTTATTTATTTAACGCTTGTTACGATGCTTAAGGACGTAATCCCGCCCTGTCCTCTGGAGCGTTAGAATGCACCGACTGCACTTCTGCATAGGGATAAGACTCCCCCAATGGGGCCACCTGTTGGCCGTGGGTGGAGACCCGTGATGCTTAATGATAGAACCCAGGTGGATGAGCAGTTCATGACTTGTAATACTCCACTTTGGTCCTATCTTGGGCTAGACGGGCGGTCGGAGAGGCCCCCCTCCGATCAATCGGCTGGTCACGTCAAGCCCTAGCACCTCTATGATTTTCCCAACCCTATTGCCCTTATGGCAAGCCCCAACCCCTTTTTATCATATGGGTGCTAGAAGGCGGTGGCTGAGGGTCTACATATCCTGGGAATGACGTTAAACTCTATCTGATGGTGAGGTTCCAATTCTGGAGGTTTGGGGAATGTGGAGTACCCCTTCATCACCATTGCTCCCTGGTCCACTCTGACCCGGAGTGGAAGTACCTGTTAGGGTCCCATCTATGGGTTAAATAGAAAAACATGAGTTAATAAACAAAATTGTATTATCCATTAAGAATCGATTTATTTCAAAACTTTGTCGGCATTAAATAACCCACTGAGGTTGATATGCCGTAAAATAAAATCAAACCAAACCAATTAACACTTGTTTACACATTTGCATTGTGTATTCATTTAATATTCATTTATTTATGTTTACATATATTCATTTGTTGTATATTTTAACTTTGCCGCTGGAATGTCTAAATATTTACATTTGCCGCATTTTAATTAGCATATTGTTTAGCAGATCGAATCAGTTCTACCAATATTATTTATTCATCAGCTAAGAGCCGGTTAAGCTCAGTCGGTAGAGTGTTCGGCCAGGAATCACAAGGTTCTTGGTTCGATACCGGCCCTCGCCAACTCAGCGAACGAGTAGCACAGGGATCTGTAAAGCGGTAAAGTGAGGAGCTGATGATAGGTGTGGCGCTCCCCCTCAGATGCTAAAATAATCTCCTTGGTCTAGTGCTAGTGAAAAGGGGATAGACTTCCTCGCTAATTGGCTTATAACGACTTTAGGCCGCCCCGTCGACTTATATATATATATATATATATATATATATATATATATATACTAAACATAGATACACACACACCACCTCAGACGCTAAAATAATCTCCTTGGTCAAGAGCTAGTGAAAAGGGGATAGAATCCCTCGCTTTCTGGCCGACACCGACATTAGGCTGCCCCGGCGATTTTACTTACTTACTTACAACTCAAATACTCGAAGAGGTTCGCGATTTTGGCTAACAGATCCTTTAGAAGGAGTACGATTCTCACTGGGTGTCTGTGATTCTGGTACGTTGCATATGTATGCTATTGCGAAAAAACACACAGAACAAAAACTAACTATTCCATCATTTTCCATTACTCCCGTCTTTCATTGCTAAATTTTCCTAATTTAACAATTTAGTTAAACTAGGAAGTGAAGAATAAAAAAGATAGTTTGAAATGAAATCAGTTGAAATACGGAGAATTTCCGAGATGTTCGAAAGAAGAACTTTTTTGAAGTCGCTTGAAGAAAGTGTTCTAACGCGATGGAGAAAACAGTTATGATGACGTCATCGTCGCATGCGACGGATTTCAACCGATTTCATTTAAAACAATAAGGATTTACTCTGACGAAGGCCGTTATTTCTTTGTATACTAAACATTTCTGTAGTTTTTTCTATTATTGTTATTGTTATTTTATTTCTTATTTAAAATGATAATAGATAGAATACATGT
>JALAJA010000129.1:45000-77500 GCA_023376005.1 Doryteuthis pealeii | reverse complement strand
TAATGGCGGAAATGGTACTTCCGGTTTCCTAAAACTCAAGAACCAATTAAAAATACGAAAGTTCTTTGAATTTTTGTGATGAGGCTCGATGATTAGTATTATCTGCATTATTCGGACTATTGTCCTCATCTTCATTGTTATCCAAGTGGACACATGGCATTGTGGATAAAGGAGTTAGGTTAAGACAGTTCTAAGTGACAGTTATCTCTGGACTGCAGGCTCAATCCTGGTCAAGGGCAGCAGTAACATAGAATAATGATTAACACAGCTTAACGCCTCTACCCCAGCTATGGTTAGCGGAATGAGAACAGGATACACCCGTGGACTGAATAAATGGTTAGGTTCAAAATTCCGTGATGGCTCCCGATTACGACAAGAAGGTCCCCGAGTTCGAAAAGAATGTTCTCGGGGTTCGAAAAGAAGGTTCCGGAGTTCAAAAAAGGTTCCCGAGTTCGAAAAGAAGGTTCCCGAATCCGAGAAGGTTCCTGAATCCGACAAGAAATACCTGAAGAAGGCCGGAGGGTACATCGGCCGAAACGTTGTGCAGACAACAATGAAGATGAGAACAATAGTCCGAATAATGCAGATGACATAGTAGGACATGTGGATATACCACAGTATGATAATTTAACTATCACAATATTTGATATGCATACTTAAGAGCTATTGCTAAATAGTTCAATATGAAACAGTAGATATTTACCACGTACCCCACGTTTACGGGTTAGGCACAAGGCCCTATTAATGTGGGACCACCCACGAACTGAGGCTCATGGGTGGCGAGTGCAAAAAAATACGTTGATCCCGTCGGCATTCCCCCTTAAGATAGCGCCTCAGGTACTGGGCAATAAACCCAGCCCTACCCCTTTACATCAAGGGGGCAGATGTTGCCTGGAGGATGCCCACCCTCGGGATCAACGATATTAGCTTGTGACGTTCTGGGCCGAATTTTGATTTACTCTCTCTCTCTCTCTCTCTCTCTCTCTCTCTCTCTCTCTCTCTCTCTCTCTCTCTCTCTCCCTGAGTCAATTGATGTCTGTTGATGTCAAATCTCTCTTCCACTCACCTCTCTCTCTCTCCTATGTATGCATATATATATATATATATATATATGTCAATTGATGTCAAATCCCTCTCTCTCCCTCCTCTCCCCTCTCTCTCTGTCTCTCTCTGTCTGTTGTGTGTTTGTATATATATCAAATTATATCAAAACTCTCTCTCATTCTCTCTCTAACTCTACCTTTATCTCTCTCTCTCGTATGTGTGTATGTGTATATATCAATTGATGTAATCCCTCCTCTCTCTCTCTCTCTCTCTCTCTCTCTCTCTCTCGTGTGTTTGTGTATATGTCAATTGATGTCTGTTGATGTAAAATCTCTCTTCAACCCCCCCTCTCTCTCTCTCGCTCTCTCTCCCCCTATGTATGTATGTATATATATATATATCAATTTATGTCAATTCCTCTCTCTCTCTCTCTCTCTCTCTCTCTCTCTGTGTTTTCCTTCTTTTTATTCCATTCTATTGAAACAGATTAGCGATCAATTCTGTGCTCTAGCCCCTCCCCCCTCTCTCTCTCTTTTTCTTTCTATTTTTCTGGTGTAGCAGCAATGGGCCTGTTCAATACTTAATTTGATGACCACTCAAGCAACAACAGGTACTATAAGCAACCTGAATACTTGATGTGCTGTAAAAAACAAAAAAACAACAACTATCCAGCTTTACAAGGTTTAGGGTTGATTAAGTGGTTAGATTTTATGGCATGCCAGACCTTGTTGGGTTATTTGATACCGGAGGTATTTAATTTTATTCATTCTTGTTGGGGATTGAAAATTGAGTTTTCTCTCTAAGGTTAGGTTGGTTGGTTTGATTTTATGGCATGTCAAACTTTGTTGGGTTATTTTATGCCGAAGTCATTTTGTTTATTCCTAAGGTTAGGTTAGATTGGTTGGTTGGCTGGTTGGTTGGTTGGTTGGTTGGTGTTTTACGGCATGTCAACCCTTGTTGGGTTATTTCATGAAAAGGTTGGTTGATTGGTTGGATTTTACGGCATGTCAGCCCTTGAAGGGTTATTTTATGCCGAAGATATTTTATTTGATTCATTTCTTGTTGGGTATTCATTTTTCTTAAGACGCATTTCTTTCAAATGTTTTTCATCGGGGTGGTTGGCTGGTTGGTTGGTTGGTTGGTTGGTTGGTTGGTTGGTTGATTTGAATTTTATGGCATCTCAAACCGTGTTGGTTTTTTTTAGGCCGAAGTCATTTTGTTTATTCCTAAGGTTAGGTTAGGCTGGTTGTTTGGATTTTACGGCATGTCAACCCTTGTTGGGTTATGTCATGCATGGGTTGGTTGGTTGGTTGATTGGTTGGATTTTACGGCATGTCAGCCCTTGAAGGGTTATTTTATGCCGAAGAGATTTTATTTGATTCATTCTTATTGGGTATTCATTTTTCTTAAGACGCATTTCTTTAAAATGTATTCATCGGGGTGGTTGGTTGGCTGGTTGGTTGGTTGGTTGGTTGGTTGGTTTGAATTTTATGGCATCTCAAACCGTGTTGGGTTATTTTATGCCGAAGTAATTTTGTTTATTCCTAAGGTTAGGTTAGGCTGGTTGGTTGATGTTTTACGGCATGTCAACATTTGTTGAACTATTTTATGCTGAGGACATTTTATTTTATTCATTTTTTGAGTGGTGGTCAAGGTGGTTAATTGGTTGTTTGGATTTTACGGTATGTAAACCGTTGTTGGGCTATTTTATGCCAAAGACGATTTGATCTATTTATTCTTGGTGGTTATTAAAATTTTAAAAACTTAAACCCAATTATTTTTCAAAATCATTCTTTTAACACATTTTTTTATTGAACCCATTAATGGGACTCTAACATGTACTACCACCCCGGGTTACAGTGGGCGTTGCAGTAATGGCGATGGAGTACCCCTTCATCGCAATTATCTCTATAGGTTAAATAGATAAAATATGTTTTGGAAAAATGAGTTTGAAAAAAATGTTGAATACGAAATGAATGTAAATTATTTACAATGAAAATCGATTGGAAATGATTTTTATAGTAAAATGATTTACTATAAAAAAAAAATGCACTGGAAATAATAGTGAAAATTATTTCCAATACATTTTTATAGTAAAAAATCATTTCCAATATATTTCATGGTAAAAATCATTTGCAATGCATTTTTATAATAAAAATAATTTCCAATGCATCTTTATAATAAAAATAATTTACTATGTATTTTTATAGTAAAAATCATTTCCAATGCATTTTTATAGTAAAAATCATTTCTAATGCCGTTTTTATAGTAAAAATCATTTTCAATACCTTTTTATAGTAAAAATAATTTCCAATGCATTTTATAATAAAAATCATTTCCAATGCATTTTTAAAGTAAAAATCATTACCAATGCATTTGTAAAGTAAAAATCATTGTCCAATGCTTTTTTTTATAGTAAAAACTATTTCCAATGCATTTTTAATGTAAAAAAAACACTTCCAATGCCTTTCTATAGTAAAAATCATTTCCAATGTATTTTTATAGTAAAAATCATTTCCAATGCATTTTTATAGTGAAAATAATTTGCAATGTATTTTTATTGCAAAAATCATTTGCAATGTATTTTAATAGTAAAAATCATTTCCAATGCATTTTTATAGCCAAAATCATTTGCAATGCCTTTTTATAATAAAAATAATTTCCAATGTATTTTTATTGTAAAAATCATTTCCAATGCATTTTTATAGTAAAAATCATTTCCAATGCATTTTTATTGTAAAAATCATTTCCAATGCATTTTTATAGTAAAAATCATTTCTAATGCCGTTTTTATAGTAAAAATTATTTCCAAACACATTTTATAGTAAAAATCATTTCCAATGCATTTTTATAGTAAAAATCATTTCCAATGCATTTTCATAGTAAAAATCATTTCCAATGCATTCTTATAATAAAAATCATTTCCAATGCATTTCTATAGTAAAAATCATTTATAATGCATTTTTATAGTAAAAATCATTTCCAATGTATTCTTATAATAAAAATAATTTCCAATGCATTTTTATAGTAAAAATCATTTCCAATGCATTTCTATAGTAAAAATCATTTCTAATGCATTTTTATAGTAAAAATCATTTCCCTTGCATTTTTATAGTAAAAATCATTTCCAATGCATTTTTATATTAAAAATCATTTCCAATGCATTTTTATAGTAAAAATCATTTCTAATGCATTTTTATAGTAAAAATCATTTCCAATGCATTTTTATAGTAAAAATCATTTCCAATGCATTTTTATATTAAAAATCATTTCCAATGCATTTTATAATAAAAATCATTTCCAATGCATTTTTATATTAAAAATCATTTCCAATGCATTCTTATAATAAAAATCATTTCCAATACATTTTCATAGCAAAAATCATTTCCAATGCATTTTTAATGGATTTGCATGACTTGCTTGCGAACCATTTCATTCTTTTGGGACGCTTCAAAGTAAATAAAACCCCAATATATCATAATCAAAATAATCAAAACTGTTTTCAGTTATGTATTATTTTTTTTATCAAATTCAACAGAATGGAAAATCTGTGAAAAATAAACGTGCTCGGCATAAAATAACCCAAAATTTGACATGCCGTAAAACCCAAGCAATCTATTCATTAATACTCATGTTCCTTAATTGTGCGACCGTTATCTTCTTGCAAAACCCTCTGGTTCAAAATGAGTTTTGCTAATACGCCGCATTCTTATTTCTTATGTGCGTCGTCACATCAGCTAAATAAATGGACTATTCCGTTTTTATGTTAAGAAAAGAAGAGTAGGAAAAATACCTGTTGCACAGAAAAATATAAGAAAGAAAGAAAGAAAGAAAGAAAGAAAGAAAGAAAGAGAGTAAATGTTATATAGCGGCATCAAATTCACGAAGCTAAATCGTGTATGTTAGTAGTCAGACTTAAGAAACCACAACACATGGGTTTAGTAGGAGTTTTAACTTTATTTCTTTTCCTCGGCTGGGTGTGGGTGGCGAGCGTTGACAATAGAAATGACCGAGGGTCACCGATGACTACTACTGTTCGGATGACTGGCGATGGTGAGGTAAAGGGTGGCTGGTGGCGTCTCAACGTCCTCAGCTGCGACGGACCGTGAGCGTCTGTCACTCATTGTTCTCTGTCCGCCGTCCGCTGTCTGACTGGCCTGTCGGCTCGAACCCTCAGGCTTTTATATTGATAGATACTCCTACGCATCTTTATCTTTTGATCTGATAACGGGCATATGTATTTTTCTTATCTTCTCCCTGCTTCTTTGACAGGAAAGCCTCGCTTCCGTTTTCCACTTTTTAAATATATATTTTTATATTTCACTTCGTCTTTTTGCCGGAAAATTCGACTTTCCGGCCAAGGACAATACAACATAACGGGTGAGAGAGAGAGGGGGTCCGCTATTCTGCATTTGTACCGAAGACCCTAACGAAGCGACTAGAGAATAAACTAGATGGGAGCTGCTGTTTGCAGTCTTAAACAAATTGTGGAAACAATAACCCACGAGAAAACAGCTGTACGGCCACCTGCCACATATCACCCAAACCACCCGAGTAAGAAGGACAAGACACGCGGGACACTGTTGGAGAAGCAAGGACAAACTCATAAGCAATATCATCCTGTGGAAGCTAGCACATGGGCACGCCAGTGTGGGCCGACCAGCAAATATGTACTTTGACCAACTCTGTATGGATACTGGATGCTGCGTAGAGGAACCCCCCAAAATGAGTGAGGCTGGAGAGAGATTTTCATGGATATCCGCGCGACATGATGATGATGATGATGATGATGTATAAAAAGAATTACATTTCACGGAAATACCCGAAACATTTGAGATGCAATGTTGCAAGATGGGTATATTCCTGACTTTTGTGAGCTAGGACTACTAATGGAAGGAGGAGGAAGAAATGATGAAGGTTTAAAAAAGGATAGACGATGGTTTGACCGTAGTGTGACCCCGAACGAAGAATTGAGTGGCAAGCGGAAGTCGGGGGTTGACCGGAAGTCACGTGGTGACGTGGGGAAAAAAAGAAAGGGTTCGTCCTCTTTTTGCCGGCGGCGGTGGTATGGTACGGACCTCATGAGAGCCCAGTAATCTAGTAGTGTTCTCTCTCTCTCTCTCTTTCTCTCTGCCTTTCCTCTCTCTGGTAGGAGCCCACTATACGAGCACGAAAATAAAGGCTGGCAGTTGTGACGACATGTTTCTCGTGTTATGATTTTTTATCGGAGTTTTAGTACCAAGAAAGAAAAAAGGACTACGGTACATGTATCGTTTTAGTGCCGTGAATATTACAACGTAACAGCAAGCGTTAGTATTAGGGTTAAGGTAAGGGTTATTAGTGTTAGATTTGGGGTAACGGTTAGTGTTAGGGTTAGGGTTAGGGTTAGACTATTTCGAGAGTTTCCTTAATCCAATGCTGTTTATACGTAAAATGCTATTATAATGGTATTATCTCTTGCGCGCTATTCTGCATTTTTACCTCCTTGTGAAACAATCGTGTTTGACTTCACAACGGAATTCTCCATTTTTATTCCACATTCAGAGATAAAAAGAAGTTTTTTTCTTAAGGTATCTTCATCTCCAGAATTTAAGTCATTTTTAATTCCCAACACTGTTTTTTTTCTATTCAGCTGTCTTTTTTGTTAAGATTGTCTGCGTGGAATTATTTCTTTAAGATAAGAAAAATCACGAGTGAATTGGGGAGGTGCTGGATCTTGTTGGAAAAGAAACACGACCAAAAAAAAGAAGATATCTTTCTTTACATAAAGCAAAAAACAAAAACAAAAATAAAACAAAGAACAAAGAGCAAAAAACAAAACGAAAACACTACCGGAATATTGTAAAACTCATATCCAATGCATTTTCATTGTAAAAAATCATTTCCAATGCATTTTTATAGTAAAAATCATTTTCCAATGCATTTTTATAGTAAAAATCATTTTCAATGTATTTTTACGTTGTTTATAGTAAAAATCATTTCCAATGCATTTTATAGTAAAAATCATTCCAATGCATTTTTTATAGTAAAAATCATTTCCAATGCATTTTTATAGTAAAAATCATTTCCAATGCATTTTTATAGTAAAAATCATTTTCAAATGCATTTTTATAGCAAAAATCATTTCCAATGTATTTTTATAGTAAAATCATTTCCAATGTATTTTAATAGTAAAAATTATTTCCAATGCATTTTTATAGTAAAAATCATTTCCAATGCATTTTTATAGTAAAAATCATTTTCAATGTATTTTTATAGTAAAAATCATTTCAAATGTATTTTTATAGCAAAAATCATTTTCAATGTATTTTTAATAGTAAAAATCATTTCCAATGCATTTTTATAGTAAAAATCATTTCCAATGCATTTTTAATAGTAAAAATCATTTCCAATGCATTTTTATAGAAAAAATCATTGTCCAATTCATTTTTATAGTAAAAATCATTTTCAATGCATTTTCATGGTAAAAATCATGTTCAATGTTTTTTCATAGTAAAAATCATTTCCAATGCATTTTAATAGTAAAAATCATTTCCAATGCATTTTAATAGTAAAAATCATTTTCAATGCATTTTCATGGTAAAAATCATGTTCAATGTTTTTTCATAGTAAAAATCATTTCCAATGCATTTTCATAGTAAAAATCATTGTGCAATGCATTTTTATAGTAAAAATCATTTCCAATGCATTTTTATAGTAAAACTCATTTCCAATTCATTTTTATAGTAAAAATCATTTCCAATGCATTTTCATAGCAAAAATAATTTCTAATGCATTTTTATAATAAAAATCATTTTCAATGTATTTTTAGTAAAAAATCATTTGCAATGCATTTTTTATAGTAAAAATCATTTCCAATGCATTTTTAATAGTAAAAATCATTTCCAATCCATAAGAAAGCTTAATTCATAGTAAAAATAATTTCGCATTGCATCTCAGTAAAATCTCTTTTTTTTTCAGAATACAAGATGTGTCTTAAAAGTTCCGAGATTGAAGCTGTATTTACCAAAACAGAAATAAACAATAAATGGAACGTTAATTTTTACAGTATACAAGCTTTGTCAAAAAGTATAAAAAATCTCGATACATTTTTGACACGGCTTGTATATATATATATATATATATATATATATATATATATATATTCGAGCTTGGCAGCTATTAGATATACTGGTACTGTATATTAGTATGCAATAAGCAACAGTTGCAATCTTATTTTATTAGTTTTAAGTGTTTGATGTCCTTTTTTTTAATAAACACTAATCTATTGCGAAAACAGGTCGATGTAGACGTGTCTTCATTAGATTTTAACACACATTCAAAAAAAAAATTGTATACTAGTGTGAGTCAAAAGTTTTGCAATATTTTAGTAAGTGCTATTTGTTCGGTTTTTGCTTTTTTTTCAATGCCAGTTAACTATATATATATATATATATATACATATATATATATATATATATATATATATATTATATATATATATATATATATTTACAACTTATCATATCGTCGTGTAATAAAAGTCACTAGAAGAGGAATATTAATCTACTCTAAACAAATCATAAAATCTAAGAAGTCCGTTTTAGTGTATTCTCTCTCTTTATTCGGCCACTTGTTCGGCTCCAGAAGCGAGACAACACTCCGGGTTCGGCCCGGTGGGGGTTGAATATTCAAAAGTAAATGCGGATGTTATAATTATAGCTAAACAGGTGCGTGGTGAGGAAGTGGGGAAATATTCTTGATACGTCAATATCATTCGAATGCAAAATTAAAATTTGTGTCTTCCACAGACAGGAATATATCACAGGAATTAAGTTTTCAACCCATTGGTTTTTGGTTTAATGGCATGCCAACCTAGGGTTATTTAATGCCAAACTTTTATTCTATTAACAATGGTGTTCGCTTCCGGGTTTTTGTCTGTAACAAAATGGCTCACACTTACATCACATTACCAACAGATAAACAAAGCATAACATAGAATAAATATACTCAAAAGTGAGCATGCAACGTTAGACAATCCTCATTGTTTCAATAAATAGATGCCCGGCGTTAATATATTTATTAAGATTGTTTTTATTACTAATATAATATTTAGAAGTTATCGGACTGTTTCCATTCAAATTGTCTTTCTTTTTTCGTGTTACTTTTAAAAAAAAATTTTTTTTACTCCTTTAAATAAATTTGAAGATTTTTAACATACTTATGGTACACACTCTCATGACATTGAATTTTCAGCTCCCATCCCCTCAGGCATATATCTTTCAAAAAATTATTTTTACATCGCCCCGGGGGTGTCTTTTTATTTGCTATAATTAAATCTGTTAATAATGAGAATTGTGGCGTTTTCTGTCTGTAACTATATTACTACTTCAAGCTCAAAATCCCTTTAGTTTTAATTACGTCACATTTTCCATGCTCAGGTCGGGTAGACGCGTTCGGCTAAGAAAACCACAAGGTTCCTGGTTCGATACCGTCCCTGCCTACTCAGCGTATGAGAGCACAGGGATTCTGTGGCGGTTAAAGTAAAGGAGTTGGAGCGTAGGTGATCGCTCCACCTCAGACGCAAAATGGTTATTATATATACTACAAATGTATGCACCTCATAGGCGCAAAGTATTTAAGTTAGATATGTACTCAGTCGGTAGAAACGTTCAGGTGAGGAACCACAAGTTTTCTGGTTCGATATCGGCCCTCCCAACTCCAGAGTATGATAAGGCAAGGCAGAGATCTGTGGCGATAAACGTGAAGAGTTTGATGGAGGTAGTGGTCCGCTCCACCTCAGATCGCTAAAAACAATCTCCTTGGTCTAGCGCTAGTGAAAAGGGGATAGACTCCCTCGTGTTTGGCTGATAGCGACTTTAGGGCCACTCTACGATTATTTTTGATAGACTTAATTAAAAATTGGTCAGCATAATAGTATGTTGTGGCATTATCGCTCACTCAGTCTAAAACATGCAATTGTATTTATATATTACAAAATACCGGTTTAAACAGTGTGAACGGGAGGGCTAATTTGCATATTGATATTAAAAACAAAAATTTTGATTTTGATAAATTCGTCCAAGTTGGTCAGGNCATAACATTACCCCAGACGGGTTGATATGCCGTTAAAATCCCATAAACAACAAACTGTTCTTCCTTCCTTTCTTTTATTTCCTTCCTTCCTTCTTCCCTTTCGTTCTTCTATTCCATTTTTGATCCTTCTGTTATTCTCAATTCTAGGCGGTTTGCTCAGTCGATAGAGCATCCGGGTAAGCAATCTCAAGATTCCTGGTTCGATACCGTCCCACGCCAACTAAGCGTATGAGTAGCACAGGGAACTGTGCGTAATGAGTTGATGGTAGTGTGGTGCTCCACCTCAGATGCTAAAAACAATCTCCTGGTCTAGCGCTAGTGAAAAGGGGATAGACTCCCTCGCTGATTGGCTGATAGCGACTTTAGGCCATCTCAGCGTATGAGTAGCACAGAAATCTGTGCGATAAAGTGATGAGTTGATGGCAGGTGTGGCGCTCCACCTCAGATGCTAAAACAATCTTCCTTGGTCTAGCGCTAGTGAAAGGGGATAGACTCCCTCGATGATTGGCTGATAGCGACTTTAGGCCATCTCAGCGTATGAGTATCACAGGATCTGTGCAGTAAAAGAGATGAGTTGATGGTAGCAACAACGACAACAAAGACACACACAAATACAAACGCACAAAGACACCACACACACACATAATATATTATATATATGTATATATATATATATATTCATCTAACCTCTACCCTCTTCACTTACAAAACACCTCTTCTGTCCCTTTTACTTACACCAACTGACCAATTTTGGCCAAAGACTTACCCCTTCTTGGAATTTTTGGGGAATATAGGTGTATGCTAGTTCCCGGCCTATATTATTAGACTAGCCGAGATTATGTAGTCTGTTCCTTAGCCAATCGCTGGCCATACTGCGTGGCTGATATATTACTTAAGCTCTGATTCTTTCTCAGTCTACTGGCAACCTTCTACGAGTAAACCTAGGAATTCTACCTGAGAGGATTACCAAAGGAACCAAATCGGAGGACTCTCTATCTCGAATCAACTTGACAATCATGACCCTTTAAAACCTAACACCTATGCCATTCTCTCCCCTTTTTATTACTTCCCTTTCGCTTCTTTGGTCAAATTTCTCTCCAAGAAGGCTGACCATTTTCTCTTTGAACTTGTTTCTCTCCCACTGTATTTTCCACCTTATCTGCATATCCCCTCTAACTCTCTCCTCTTTTGATTTTCTCTCCCTCCCTTTCCAAAGGTTTTACCCCTGACCACTCAAATTTCTTCAAAACCCCATTCCACCCACTTGATTTCCCCCAATCCAGGCCTCCCCGTCTACTTTCTCTTCTATAAAACACGTTTATGATGCTTAGATGATCAAATAAACGTCTGATGAAGCTGGTATAATGCTTAACGAAATATATCTCCTACATACACTTATGTGAGTTTTGTTCCTTTGTTCCACATATTTTTACTACATTCTGTCGGATTTACTCCAATACCCCCTCCTCATATACTATCTATCTATCTATCTATATATATATATATATATATATATATATATATATATATATATATATATATAGAATGAATAGAGAATAAATGAGAAAAGTATTGGCATTTATTGAAAGGTGCTCAATTCTAATAAAGCAGAGCAGATTTATAATCAATGGTAATGGTATTATGGATGATTTGGACTCATAAGTTTCATGGTTATGCAATCATCAGATGAGTCAAATGGTTGTGTCTTAAAAACCATTAAATATATCCGTTTATTTGTGGTATATAATTGTTTGGGCTTAGTGTGAAGCATTAAAAATATTAGAAACTCGGTTTTTAAGTGTTAAGTTTCATTGATTGAGTACATTTTCAAGAATGTTATCTTCTCTTCTCTTAACACTTAAGAAACCGAGTTTCTAATATTTTTATATGCTTCACACTGAAGCCCAAACAAGATATATATACCACCAATAAACGAATATATATACACATATAACACACACACACACACACGCACACACACGCACACACACACACAACATATATATAATATATAATATATATATATATATATATATATTAAATATAATAATAATAGAGTATAAACGTTAAACAAGCCACAGTTTTTATAATAAAAAAACTTGCATTATAACATTCCATCGCGTGAACACGCTTCATGTTTATATAAACGCTAAAAACCTACTGTTTTTTTTTAATCTCAACCATTTGACTCATTTGAAGATTGCGTTAGCATGAAACTTATAGTTATGAGATAAATATCCATAAATATTATCATTGATTATATATATATATATATATATATATATATATATATATATATATATAGAGAGAGAGAGAGAGAGAGAGAGAGAGATGAGGTATCCAAAACTTGGTAGTAAGGGATGATTCTATATGTGATTTCTAAGACACACTGTATATTATTGTATGATCCAGTATGTATAAATACAGTGAATCTTTAAATCACTAAAGAGAGCTCAATGTATAATAAACTTTTTAGATTATATACAGAGCAATATTTATCTTAGAAAGGAAGGAAAAACTCAACACCGTTATTCCATAATAAATTTATTTCGACCAAAATGGGGCCTTTATAAATTGATTTAATATAGCTCCCCAAAATTTAGTCTCATCAGATGGTAGATCAACATAATTGGAATTGCATAACTGAAAAATTTACTTCTCAAAAAAATATTTTTTTTTTTACATTGTAAGACTGTCACCATGGCGACAGGAAGTTAAATGAGAAAAAAGGATACACTTCAACAATATATATATATATATATATATATATATATATATGTAAACACGGTTTGTTTGGAATGGCTTTTTGCCGATAATTTTTGGGAGAATAAGTGCTTAATTGGAGTCGTACCTAATTTTGAAAATAATTAATTAATAATGAATTAGGCGGGAATACCTATTAAATGTATGGCTAAACAAATCGAGAAAAATCAATCTCTGTATGTACATTTCGCCTATTAGGCCTCATCAGCAGAGCTATAGATCGGAAGACCGCCCTGTGCGTGATTTGAAACCGGACTGCCAAGCTGACAGGCCGATCCCATAACCCCTGCCGAAATGAACAACGCCTAAATTGTTTGTGGTTTGCTGGGGTCAACATGTCTGGTAGAGGGGCGTGTAGGAAAGAGGTGCGTGGTGTGGTGTTAGCGTCGAATGAATATGGACATGATGAACAGAGTTCAAATACTGGGCGGCCTGTTAAATTTCATATAGCGCTAATACACTTGGACACGGATAAATAGTAGGCAGATAAGGCTTGGTAGCATACCAGTCTAGGAGAAGGACAACTCTGAATTCAAACCTGCTATAACTACGCTTAAGAAATTGATCTTATGCGGAGTTGGTATTATATATTATATATATATATATAATATATATTATATATATATATATAATATGTAAGTGTATTTTGGCAGCATTTTTCTTTTATACAAAGTTTTGTTGAACTGTACAGACAATTCTTGTTCGGACGGTTTTGGTTGATCCTTTCTAATTTTCGGGCCATATTTTTGGTGTCGGGGTGGAACTGGTGTAACAGTCCACCAAAGGTTTCGATACGAGCGCTTTCGGCAATATAGTTTGCCATCATCAGGTAGGAAACGATGGTATGGTTTCGTGTCTCGTTTTTTTTAAGGAGAACGAGTAGTAGCAAGGAATTAGAAGTGGGAGGTTAATACCAATTGGTAGTGTGAGGTTGTAGGAATGGTAGTGGTCCGAACGAACGATGCAGTAGTGATTTTGTGGGTGGGGGCAATATATATATATATATATATATATATATATATATATATATATATATATATATGTGTGTGTGTGTGTGTGTGTGTGTGTGTGTGTGAGTGTGTGGTGGGGGTAGGTAAAATGATTCATGTAAAGTAGTTTAAAGTCTGCAAAATATTGTTATGCAAAACTGAAAAATTCGAACATATTGTTATGGAAGCAAAAATCTCGAACTTTTTCAGACTTTTTACGTAACAATATTTTTCAGACTATTTCTACTTTATATAAATTATTTAACTAACTACACAACATAGAATTATTCATTTTTAAATATTTAACAACATATATATATATACATATATATATATATATATATATATGTGTGTGTGTGTGTTTGTGTGTGTGTTTGTGTTTTTGTGTGTTGTGTGTGTGTGTGTTGTGTGTGTGTGTGTGTGTGTGTGAGAGAAATGGAAGTGAATCCGATGGTATGTAGTATAGTGAGAAATTTGAAAAAATACAGGTTTAAATAAAATGAGTGGTAAGTTTATTAGCCGACGCCTGCAGTGTTTCGATCTGTTTAAGTAGATCTTCTTCAGGCTTTTGTTGATATAAAGAAGAGTAAAAAAACAATTATCACAGAATAATGAGGAGATTGTGATTACGTAAGTAAAAAGTAAGTAAAGTCGTCGGGGCGGCCTAAAGTCGGTATCAGCCAGTCAGCGAGGAGTCTATCCTCTTTTCAATAGCGCTTAATAGCATTAATATCAACAGTTTTTATACGTAATCTAATGCTATTATCTCTTGCGCGCTATTCTGCATTAATATCGACAGTTTTTATACGTAATCTAATGATATTGACTCTTGTGTGCGATTCTGCATTCGTACCCACTTTTTTCAACCTTTCCGTGCACAGTCCTATTCCGTTACGATTTAGCTGTACCGGGAATGTGAAAGCTTTGTAAATATTTGTCTCGTATACGTAATCTAATGCTATTATCTCTGCGCGGCTATTCTGCATTAGTATCGACGTAAGCTAATGAGTAGGACAGAGAGCGAGTCTGTGAAGATGATATATTTTGTAGTTATTTTCAGAGATGATGTCAAGTTGCTAGATCTATTTCTATTGCACGGGTTTCAGCTGAAAAATCACCAATATGATTTACATTCATAACCGGTAGTATGACATAACCTCGGACGAGTTGATATGCCGTTAAAATTAATAAACAAACAAACAACAAATGTAATCTAATATTATTGACTCTTGTGCCCGATTCTGCATTCGACCCAATTTTTTTCAAACCTTTCCGTGCACAGTCCTATTCCGTTTACGATTTAGCTGTACTGTGGAATGTGAAGCTTTCTAAATATTTCGTCTCGTATACGTAATCTTATGATATTATCTCTTGCGCGCTATTCTGCATTAATTTCAACACTTTTTTTACGTAATCTAATGATATCAACTCTTATGCGCGATTCTGCATTCATAACGATTTTTTCAACCTTCCTTGCGCAGTCCTATTCCATTACAATTTAGCTGTACGTGGAATGTAAAAGTTTTGTAAATATTCGTCTCATATACGTAATCTAATGCTATTATCTCTTGCGCGCTATTCTACATTAATATCAACAGTTTTTATACGTAATCTAATGCTATTATCTCTTGCGCGCTATTCTGCATTAATATATAAACGTAGGTGTAAGTTCCCATGCTGTATTAAATGTTGTCTATTAACCTTTGTCGGAGTTATTTGTATTTAAAGCATGGGAACTTACACCTACGTTTATAATATTAATGCAGAATAGCGCGCAAGAGATAATAGCATTAGATTACGTATAAAAACTGTTGATATTAATGTAGAATAGCGCGCAAGAGATAATAGCATTAGATTACGTATATGAGACGAATATTTACAAAACTTTTACATTCCACGGTACAGCTAAATTGTAATGGAATAGGACTGCGCAAGGAAAGGTTGAAAAAAATCGGTTATGAATGCAGAATCGCGCATAAGAGTTGATATCATTAGATTACGTATAAAAAGTGTTGAAATTAATGCAGAATAGCGCGCAAGAGATAATATCATAAGATTACGTATACGAGACGAATATTTAGAAAGCTTTCACATTCCACAGTACAGCTAAATCGTAACGGAATAGGACTGTGCACGGAAAGGTTTGAAAAAAAATTGGGTACGAATGCAGAATCGGGCACAAGAGTCAATATCATTAGATTACATTTGTTTGTTTGTTTGTTTATTAATTTTAACGGCATATCAACTCGTCCGAGGTTATGTCATACCTACCGGTTATGATGTAATACATATTGTGTATTTTTCAGCTGAAACCCGTGCAATAGAAATAGATCTAGCACTTGACATCATCTCTGAAAATAACTACAAAAAATATATCATCTTCACAGACTCGCTCTCTGTCCTACTATCATTAGCTTACGTCGATACTAATGCAGAATAGCGCGCAAGAGATAATAGCATTAGATTACGTATACGAGACAAATATTTACAAAGCTTTCACATTCCCCGGTACAGCTAAATCGTAACGGAATAGGACTGTGCACGGAAAGGTTGAAAAAAAGTGGGTACGAATGCAGAATCGCACACAAGAGTCAATATCATTAGATTACGTATAAAAACTGTCGATATTAATGCAGAATAGCGCGCAAGAGATAATAGCATTAGATTACGTATAAAAACTGTTGATATTAATGCTATTAAAGCGCTATTGAAAAGAGGATAGACTCCCTCGCTGACTGGCTGATACCGACTTTAGGCCGCCCCGACGACTTTACTTACTTTTTACTTACGTATCACAATCTCCTCATTATTCTGTGATAATTGTTTTTTTACTCTTCTTTATATCAACAAAAGCCCTGAAGAAGATCTACTTAACAGATCGAAACACTGCAGCGTCGGCTAATAAACTTACCACTCATTTTATTTAAACCTGTATTTTTCAAATTTCTCACTATACTACATACCATCGGATTCACTTCCATTTCTCTTCACACACACACACACACACACACAAACACACACACACAAACACACAAACACACAAACACACACACACACACACACATATATATATATATATATATATGTATATATATATTGTTGTTAAAATATTTAAAAATGAATAATTCTATGTTGTGTAGTTAGGTTAAATAATTTATATAAAGTAGAAATAGTCTGAAAAATATTGTTACGTAAAAAAAAGTCTGAAAAGTTCGAGATTTTTGCTTCACATAACAATATGTTCGAATTTTTCAGTTTTGCATAACAATATTTTGCAGACTTTAACTACTTTACATGAATCATTTTACCTACCCCCCACACACACACTCACACACACACACACACACACACACATATATATATATATATATATATATATATATATATGCCCCCACCCACAAAATCACTACTGCATCGTTCGTTCGGACCACTACCATTCCTACAACCTCCACTACCAATTGGTATTACCTCCACTTCTAATTCCTTGCTACTACTCGTTCTCCTTAAAACGAGACACGAAACCATACCATCGTTTCCTACCTGATGATGGCAAACTATATTGCCGAAAGCGCTCGTATCGAAACCTTTGGTGGACTGTTACACCAGTTCCACCCCGACACCAAAAATATGGCCCGAAAATTAGAAAGGATCAACCAAAAACTCGTCCGACAAGAATTGTCTGTACAGTTCAACAAAACTTGTATAAAAGAAAAAATGCTGCCAAACACTTATATATATATATATATATAATATATATATATATATATATATATATATATATATATACCAACCCTCCGCATAAGATCAATTTCTTAAGCGTAGTTATAGCAGGTTTGAATTCAGAGTTGTCCTTCTCCTAGACTGGTTGCCTAACCAGCCTTATCTGCCCTACTATTTATCCGTGTCCAAGTGTATTAGCGCTATATGAAATTTAAACAGGCTCGCCCAGTATTTGAACTCTGTTCATCATGTCCATTTCATTCGACGCTAACCACCACACCACGCACCTCTTTATTTTCCTACACGCCCTTCTACCAGACATGTTGACCCCAGCAAACCACAAACAATTAGGCGTTGTTCATTTCGGCCACTTGTTCGGCTCCAAGGAAGCGAGACACACTCGGGTTTCGGCCGGTGGGGGTGAATATTCATAAAGACTAAATGCGGATTGTTATAAATTATAGGCTAAACAGGTGCGTGGTTGGGGAGTGGGGAATATTCTTGAACGATCAATATCATATCGAATTGCAAAATTAACATTTGGCTCTCACAGACAGGAATATATCACAGAGATTAAGTTTCAACCCATTTGGTTTGGTTTAATGGCATGCCAACCCTATGGGTTATTTAATGCCAACTTTTTATCTATTAACAATGGAGATTCGCTTCCGGTTTTTGTCTGTAACAAAAACTGCGTCACTACTTACGTCACATTACCCAACAGATAATCAACGTCATAACATAGAATAAATATACTCAAAATGTGAGCATGCAACGTTAGACAATCCTCATTGTTTCAATAAATAGATGCCCGGCGTTATATATTTATATATAGATTGTTTTATTCTAATATAATATTTAAAGTTATCGGAACTGTTTCCATTTCAAATTGTCTTTCTTTTTTCTGTTTACTTTTAAAAAAAATTTTTTTTACTCCTTTAATAAATTTGACGATTTTACATACTTATGGTACACACTCTATGACATTGAATTTTCAGCTCCCATCCCCTCAGGCAATATCTTTCAAAAAATTATTTTACATCGCCCGGAGGGTGTCTTTTTATTTTGCTAGTAAATATAAATCTTGTTATAATGGAGATTGTGCGTTTTCTGTCTGTAACTATATTACTACTCAAGTCAAAATCCCCTTTAGTTAATTACGTCACATTTTCCATAGCTCAGTCGGTAGAGCGTTCGGCTAGAAACCACAAGGTTCCTGGTTCGATACCGTCCCTCGCCTACTCAGCGTATGAGTAGCACAGGGATCTGTGCGGTAAAGTAAGGAGTTGACGTAGGTGTGTCGCTCCACCTCAGACGCAAAATGGTTATTATATATACTAGCAAATGTATGCACCTCATAGGCGCAAGTATTTAAGTTTAAATGTACTCAGTCGGTAGAAACGTTCAGGTAGGAACCACAAGTTTTCTGGTTCGATATCGGCCCTCGCCAACTCAGCGTATGAGTAGCACAGGGATCTGTGCGGTAACGTAAGGAGCTGACGGTAGGAGTCGCGCTCCATCTCAGACGCAAAAACATATCCTTGGTCTAGCGCTAGTGAAAAGGGGATAGACTCCCTCGCTGTTTGGCTGATACTGACTTTAGGCCACCCTGACGACTTATTTTTTTATTTAAACCTTAATTATTAATAAAATTGTTTCACATAATTAATACTGTTGGTCATATCTACATACTAATAACATGCAATTGTATTTATATATACAAAAAATACCGGTTTACAGTGTGAACGGGAGGGCTAATTTGCATATTGATATTAAACATTTGATTTTGATAAATTCGTCCAAGTTGAAATGCAAAAATTAAAATCTTGATCATCTGGTGCTGCTTATCCACTGAATTCTTATTTCTTATGAGTGTCGGTACCTCAATAATGGACCATTCCGTTTTAGTATAAAGAAAGAAAGGGAAGAAAAAGGACATGCAACATAGAAAAATATACAGAAAGTGATTAAGAAAGTAGGGGAAATATACAGAGAGGCTGTGAGATCACTGAAGTGATAACGCTAATTTGTTTCAATCGAACATAATGAAAAGATAAAAAGAATGAAAGAGAGAGAGAGAGAGAGAGAGAGAGAGAGAGAGAGAGAGAGAGAGAGAGAGGAAAACCGTGTCAGAATTTGTAAAGAATAGATAACGACACACAACAAGGCTTATAAACAAAAGAGAGGCTTTTATCGTAGCAAGACAAAAGTTATACAATACAATACAATGTAAGTTGGTACATATGTTTGTGTAAGTTTACAATGTGTAATGTTTGTAAATGTTAAAATTGTGAATTGTTTGCGATTTGATACTTATCGTGGACTTATCTGAAATCCAGGTAGAATATCTTGCTAGTTCGTTAGTCGCTTTTTACGCGGCAGCGGTCCTACCTTTGCTGTTCCAATTTCTCCTCGTTCCGTGAACGCATGGAGTATAAAATTACGTCCTTCCGAGAGAGATTCTAGCGGCAAAAAGGGGCTGATAGCAGTTTCCAACTATCAAAATTGGCGGTCCAAACTGAGCCTCGTAACGTGTGCTCTGATTGGTCGCCAACAAAGGCCCTTAGCCAATCGCATGAGTTTTCTCATCAGTTTATGGCTAAAAATTAGGGCTCTGTTGCTATAGACAAAGGGAAATAATTATAATTATTTTTGGCTTATTGTGTTTATTATTTCCATAAGGTGGAAAATAGATAATATTATTTTCCACAAGAGAGAGTTAAATAAAGATTATTATACACAGTGGGGGCGATCAAGCAAAAACTACATCGATCAGCTCTGTACGGATTCCTGATGCTACGCAGAAAACCTCCCGATGGCCGATATGCACTGATGACAAGAGACTGTCGTGGATATTCCAGCAACTAGCACGACTTGATGATGATGATGATGATGATGATTTATAGCGTCCAAGATAAAGTCAACCTTGTGTTATATTTCATCCTCATGGGGAAGTGGTTAAATATTCCTTTGCGTATTTATTGTGGAGTAGATCTGGTTTTAGAACTTGTGCGTGTTTTGGGGAGTGCGTTTATGCTTTGATGTGGAGAGAGATCTTTTTATTCACAAGTGTGTAGGCGGTTATATTTATATGTTTGTGGATTTGTGGATTTTTACATGTTAATTTTTTTTCTGGACGTATTTAAGCGTGAGAATTCTTGTTTGTCATCGAAATGTAAACATGGTTAAAAGTTTTAATTTTTGCGTTCCCACGCAAGGGAGAAGGAAAACAAGAAATTAAAAAAAAGGAAAAAAAAAAAAGAAAAAAAAGAAAGAATGAAAGGAAAAGAACGTGACGTCATAAAGGACAAAGAATTATTTCGGTGATGAAAAGAAAGGGAATTAGGGGGAGTAGAGAAATTGGAGATGGAAAAGAAAAAGAAAAAATGTAAAAAGGAGGAAGTTTTGAATTAATTAGAACTAAGTGAAAGAAAAAAAGAAAGAAAAAAAAAAGAGGGAAGGAATTTAAATCGAATTTCAGAAAAGTTTTCAGGAAATGAGAACACGAAATAGAAAAATATATGAATTGAATTTAAGTTTTAAGAAAGAGAAAGAAAGAAAGAAAGAAAGAAAGAAAGAAAGAAGAAAGAAAGAATGAAGAATGAATGAATAAGAAAGGCAGATAGACGGAAAAAAAGAAAGAAAGGGAGATAGAAACAAAGAAAGAATAAGGATGAGATGAAAAAGAGAAGGAAAGAAAGAAAGAGAAAAACAGAGAGATTAAAAGAAAGAAGAATAAGAACGACAGAGAGATGGCAATAATTAAAGAAGAAAGAAAGAAAGAAAGAGAAAAAAAAGAAAGACTCGGAAAATCGGAGAGAGAAAAAGAAAGAAACAAAAAACAAAAATAAAAGGAATAAAGATCGACACAATGAATGAATAAATGAAAGAAATAAAGAAACAAGAAAGAAAGAAAAGAGAAAAGAAATTGAGAAAGAAAGAAAGAAAGAAGAAAGAAATTAAAGATAGAAAGAAAGAGAAAGAAAGAAAGAAATTGAGAAGAGAATAA
Source organism: Doryteuthis pealeii (assembly GCA_023376005.1). Classification (NCBI taxonomy): domain Eukaryota; kingdom Metazoa; phylum Mollusca; class Cephalopoda; order Myopsida; family Loliginidae; genus Doryteuthis; species Doryteuthis pealeii. The sequence continues at coordinate 55,900 of JALAJA010000129.1, read as the reverse complement.
AAGAGAAAGAAATTAGAACAGAAAGAAGAAAGAAAGAAAAGAAAGAGAAAGAAAGAAAGAAAAGAGAAAAGAAATTGAGAAAGAAAGAATAAAAGAGAAAGAAATTAAGAAAGAAAGAAAGAAAGAAGAAGAAAGAAGAAAGAAAAAAGAAAAGAAAGAAAGAAAGAAAAAAGAGAAGAAAAAAAAGAAAGAAAGAAATTAAGAAAGAAAGAAAGAAAAAAAGAAAAGAGAAAGAAATTGAGAAGAAAGAAAAAGAGAAGAAAGAAAGAAAAAAGAGAAAGAAATTAAGAAAGAAAGAAAGAAAGAAAGAAAGAAAGAAAGAAAGAAAGAAAAGAAAGAAGGAAAGAGGAAAGAAGAAAGAAGAAAGAAAGAAAAAGAAGAAAGAAAGAAAGAAGAAAAGAAGAAAGAAGAAAGAAAAAGAAAAGAGAAAGAAGAGAAAGAAAGGAAAGAAAGTAAAAAAGAAAGAAGAAAGAAAAAAGAAAGAAAGAAAGAAAGAAAGAAAGAAAGAAAGAGAAACAAAGAAAGAAAGAAAGAAAGAAGAAAAGAAATAAAAAGTAAAACGGAAAGAAAGAACAGAATGAGAAAGAGAGAGTGAGAGACAGATATAAATTCACAATGAAAGAAAGATTTTTACGGCATATCAACCCTTTTGGTGTCAGTTAATTCCAAATCTAGTCATTTTGATAAACAAAGGACTCAGGTTGCTTGCAGTACCAGCTTAAGTGGTCACCCAATTAAGTATTGAACAAGATAATCACTGCTTAACTTTGGTAATCTGACAAAACCGTGCTTTTAGTGTCACTTTACGGTAGTATAGGAAAGAAAGAAAGGAAGGAAGGAAGGAAGAAAGAAAGAAAGAAAGAAAGAAAGAAAAAAAAGAAAGAAAAATGAAAAAAGAGTAAAGAACGAATACATCAAATAAATGAAAAAAAAAACATTTGGTGATCTACCGGGAACCGATGTTTTCTGCGTGATTTGACCTTAAGAATTAAAAAAAAGAAAAGAAGGAAATATGAAAAAAAGAAAGAAAGAAAAGAGAAAGAAAGAATGGGAGAAGGAAAGAAAGAAAGAACGAAAATTGAAAGGAAAAGAATGAAATAGAAAAAAAAGAAAGAACAAAAAAAATGAATAAAAAATTCAAAAGAAAAGAAGGAAAGAAAGGACTATAAAAGAAAGAAAAGGAAAGAAAGAAAGAAAAACGAATGAAAGAAAGAAAGAACGAAAATGGAAAGGGAAAGAAAAAATAGAAGAAGAGAAAAACACAACAAATGAATAAAAAAGACTAAAGAAAAGAAGGAAAGGAGGGACTATGAAAGAAAAAAGAAAAGAAAGAAAAAAGAAAAAAGAAAGAAAAGAAAATGGACAGAGAAAGAAAAACTGAAGGAATAAAGAACGTGAAAAATAAATAAAAAGACAAAAGAAAAAAAGGAAATATAAAAGAAAGAAAAAAGTAATTAAGAAGAAAGATAGAAAGAAAGAAAGAAAGAAAGAAAATGGATAGGGAAAGAAAAAGAAAATAAAGGACACGAAAAATAAATAAAAGATACAAAAGAAAAGAAGGAAAGAAGTGAATATGAAAGAAATAATGAAAGAAACAAAGAAAGAAGAAAAGGGGAAGGGAAAGAAAAAATAGAATAAAATAAAGAACACAACAAATAAATAAAAAAGACAAAAGAAGAGAATAAAGAAAGAAATAAAAGCAATTAAGAAAGAAAGAATGAAAGAAAGAATGAAAATGGACAGAGAAAGAAAAAATAGAATGAAATAAAGAACACGAAAAATAAATAAAAAAGACAAAGAAAAAAAGAAAACAAAAAAAGAAAGTAATTAAGAAAGAAAGAAAGAGCGAAAGAATGAATTAAAGTTGATAGAGAAAAAAGAAATAGAATAAAATAAAGAACACAACAAATGAATAAAAAAGTCAAAGGAAAAGGAGGAAAGAAGAGAATATGAAAGAAAGAATGAAATGATGAAAGAAAGAAAGAATGAAAATGGACAAAGAAAGAAAAGCAACAAAAAAAATAAATAAATAAAATAAAAGGAATAAAGATCGACACAATGAATGAATAAAAGAAAGAAAGAAAGAAAGAAAAGCGAAGGAAATTGAGAAAGAAAGAATAAAAGAGAAAGAATTAAGAAAGAAGGAAAGAAAGAAAGAAAGAAGAAGGAAAGAAAGAAAGAAAGAAAAGAAAGAAAGAAAGAAGAAAAGAAAAAATGAACGAAAGTAAGAAAGAAGAAAAGAAGGAAAGAAAGAAAGAAAAAAGAAAGAAGGAAGGAAAGAATGATAGAAGAAAAGAAGAAAGAAAGAAAGAAATAGAATATAGAATAAAATGTAAAAAAAGGCAAAAGAAAAGGAGGAAAAAGAGAATATGAAAGAAAGAATGAAATAATGAAAGAAAGAAAGAATGAATGAAAATGGACAGGGAAAGAAAAAAATAGAATAAAATAAAGACACAAAAATAAATAAAAAAGACAGAAGAAAAGAAGGAAAAAAAGATTAAAAAGTAAAAAAAAAAAAAAAGAAAAAAAAAAGAAAGAAATCAAATAAAAGAAAACAAACATTTCGCGCCAAAAATCTTCTGATGTGTTCATATGCAAATAGAAGAGTTCGAATTTAAATTCAATTCGTACAGCTAAACTTACTCAATTTAAGGAAAGAAAATGAAAATAACAAAACAATAAAAACAAAAAAAAAAAGAAAATAAAGAAATAAATAAATAAATAAAAGTACCTAAAAAGGGGGATCATACCAATTCACTTGTATTACCGTTTTTAGAAGAATTTATTTACTCTCAATTTACGTTTAATTCTTTCGACAAATTTAAGTTAGGTCCCTTGAAAATATCACCAATTTACATAAACAAACGTTATTAGCCGCTGTGTTTATTCTATGATTGTCGTCTTTGCCAGAAGACTGGTGGCTCTCAGCAATAACAAACTTTTGACAAGTCCGGCACAAGGCCATAAGATACGTAAACTACATTTTTAACATAAATTATATATACTAGCAAATATATACCCTCCGGGTGCATATTATTTTGATATAATGAAATATCATATTAATTATAATGAAATTGACTAAGAATGCAGATAAAAAGATCTGCAACAGAGGGGGTATAATCGAAAAATGAAAAACTTTGAAACTAACTATTCCTCATTTTCCATTACTCCCCTCTTTCATTGGTAAATTTTCTTAATTTAACTATTTAGTTAAAATAGAAAGTTATTTCTTCTTGTAAATAATTTCTTTTAAGATTTATCCACGAGAATATTTCTTAAGATAATAGAAATAATAAGCAAATATTTTTAAAATCAATATGCAATTAGCCTTCTGTTCAAACTGTAATCCGCTATTTGTTTTATATATAATACAATTGCATGTTATTAGTACGTATTAAATAATGTTTTAAAAATGAAATCTGGAGAATGTGACGTTAATAATTTAAGGGAATTGTGACTGAGTAGTAATATAGTTTCGGTTACAGACAGAAAAACACAATCTCCATCTGTGAAATAAATATTTAGAAAAAACATAATGTTAAATCCGCTGACAGAAATCTGTTTCGACCCTTTATTGAAGTGGTCTTCATCAAGAGCGAGTTGTGTATGATAGAGAGAACGGTGGGAGTGGACCGTTATGAGACGAAAGTGGTGCTGATGAAACGTTCAATATTATAGCCGGAATTTTTTTTTTTTTTAATTTTTTTTTTTTTTTTAATTTAGAAAATACATATTCTGTTTTGAAAATAAAATGAAATAAATTTTACTTTATTTTATCAAATCAGAAGCATGACTATAATGTCATATGCATCACTTTCGTCTTATAACTGTCCAATCACACCGTTCTCTCTATCATATACAACTCGCTCTTGATGAAGACCATTTCAATAAAGGGTCGAAACAGATTTCTGTCAGCGGATTTTAACATCATGTGTTTTTTTTTCTAAATATTTATTTCATATATATATATATATATATATATATATATATATATATATATATATTCACGGTCTTGAAGAAGGGATGTCACTATCCTGAAAATTTACCACTATGTCTAAATAAAAGAAACTAAAAACAAAAACCTAGTTTTCTGATATTTATTCCTAGATTAACATATTATGGTAACAACATTATCATAATATAGCACTTTAATACTTCACACCAATGCCCAAACCTGGTATATGTATTTCGAAAAAACGGATACAGATACAAAAATATATCTCATATATATATATATATATATATATATATATATATATATAGTTAATCATTTGTTAGTATTGGAAAAATGAGAGTAAAGTGCTCAATTACTTCTGTAAGAGCTGTATTAATTTGTTATAGTGTACAATACATTTAAGGTTCAATTACTACCATTGGTTTCTAAGCATTATTTTTTTCATAAGTGCGTTGCCGTGAGGAAGGGCAGCGGGGTAAGCATGCTGCTTAGAAACCAATGGTAGTAATTGCACCATATATGTATTGCACATTATAATATATATATATATATATATATATATATATATATAGTCATCCACAGACACGTGTTTCGACTTATCAAGTCTCTGCAGTGTAGCAAGACATTTTGTGAGCTACCTACAGCCGGGATAAAACTCCGATAGATTCAGCACCAGTCGGACAGTTTAACCACTCGGCTAACGACACCTACAGAATGCGAAGGGGATTTTAACTGTTTTAATACACACATCTCTATGTATATAAAGGCCGTCATAGAGTGCTCCGTCCCTTTTATTGGAGAGCGTTGCGTTTACACTTTAGTTGGCAGCCGTGAGCGAAATCACCCCCCCCACCAAATGCTCAACCCCAAGAGGATGGGGAGAATATATAGTCATTCACAGACACGTGTTTCGACTTATCAATATATATATATATATATATATATATATATGTATTTGACAACGCATGGGCATATAAGACGCACGGGAATTTAGCAGGTCTGATTCAGCTGGAGGTGTAATCAGAATAACACGGTCTCTGTTGTCTACTGGGCTTCACTCCACTAAATTCCAATTGTAAGTTCCCAGCCTCGTCTGATCACGTTACTCTCTAAGCCAATGAGAAAATTCCGGACAAACCTGAGGTCAAGACCTATCGATCAAGGTATAATTGATTTTACATTGCTTTACCGTTAATTTTAAATTATATAGTTGTATGCATCATCTATTCAATCAATTAGTCGATTTTTTATGGAATTTCAAAAACAAACAAAACTGTTTTTAGTAGGTGCGCGTATTTATTCATACATAACTATGTATTCTCAGCCGTGTTTGTTCACGGCTTCGTACAAGAAGTGACTTTGTATCATTATAATTCTAACTAAAAAGACTGTAGTCAGACTCTTTTTATAATATAGGTCGCGGGGACGGGGCAATTTTGTTCTGGTCTATGTGTACGTGTTCCACGTAACATTGAACGTAGTTCTTTTAAAAGAAGAAAATATCGACGTATAACTTTTATTTTATCTTTTTACCAGCTATGGTGAAATAGTAGGTAGGCTGTTTTATTTGGGTATGATCTCTTGTAAAGGTTATTTAATCTTTTTTTAAGTTAAAAATTATAATGGTTGCTAAAAACTATTCGAGAAGTACAGACAACTCGTTTGAAGTTACCCTGTTAGATGTTTCTCTGTTTCGAATTCGATTTATAGCTAAACATGATGGCTATTTCTATCCATTATGTTTTACTGATCCCTTAATCACGACACCAAGTCATAATGATTCCGCTTAAAAATTGACCTTGTGTCACATCCAGGCCCGTGGTCAGCTGTGTATAGTAAATATATACATTTTAATACAGTTTATAGTCTTTTGAAGGGCATTGTATTTGTTTTACTTCTTTTAAATTAGTTATTTGCTTTTTTATTCATGAGGGTTTTTTTTTCATCATGGAAATCCTTAATGATTTAACTTAGCTCAAGTAAGGTTCAGGCAACAGGATTCTGTCCTTAAGCATCACGTGTCGCCACCCACAGCAAACAGATGGCCCCTTTCAGGAGGACAATCTTACCTCCTATGCAGAGGTGCAGTTCGCGCATTCCACAGCCCCAACCGACAGGGTTAGATCTTGGCTGAGTATTGGGGTAAATACAGGTAATCTTCAACTTGTTCCTCGTAAATTCCTACTATAAAATAAACTGAACCCTCATTTCATGTCCGTGTTTTTGCAATAAATGTTTTAAATATGTTTGCAATAAATGTCTTTAAATAAAGAAAATATATATGTTTGCAATGAATATTTCTCTGAATGTTTGAGATGAGGCTTGAAGATTAGTATTATCTGCGTTATTCGGACTATTGTCCCCATCTTCATTGTTACTTGTACAACGTTTCGGTTGATATGCCCTCCGGCCTTCTTTAGGTATTTCTTGTCGGACTCGGGAACCTTCTCGGACTCGGGAAGCTTCTTTTCGAACTCGGGAACTTTCTTGTCGTATTCGGGAGCCATCACGGAACTTTGAACCTAACTCTTTATTTAGTCCACGGGGGTATCCTGTTCTCATTCCGCTACCCCCCCAAAAAAAAAAAGAAACTATAAAGAAAATATATATGTTTGCAATAAATGTTTTGTGAAATCTCTACTCAAATTTTTCTGTCTGATCGCAATCACGTCGCTCACACTACTGCCAAGAAATTCGGCTCATTTATTACTCCACTCCTCTCCCACAAACCACCTCACTTCCGGTCTGTACTATTATAAAAGAAACTTAACCTTCGGGTGCCATTTCTTTTCCTAGCCCGAGGTAAGAGGAGTTTCATTTGTTTTATCTTTATATCACATCTTTTAAATAAAGAAAATATATTCAGTATTGTAAAATAACGGGTGCAAGGAAAATAAAACATTTATTGCAAAAACACTGACATAAAATGAGGGTTCAGTTTATTTTATAGTAGGTTTGGTTTGGTTTGGTTTGTTTTACGGCATATCAACCTCAGTGGGTCATTTAATGCCGATAAAGTTTTGAAATAAATCCATTCTTAATGGATAATACAATTTTTTTATAGATACATTTTTCCTATTTAACCCATAAATGGGACCCTAACAGGTACTACCACTCCGGGTCAGAGTGGACCAGAGAGCAATGGTGATGAAGGGGTGCCCACATTCCAAACTTCCAAAACTGAAACCTCACCATCAGATAGAGTTTAACGTCATTCCCAGGACATGTAGACTCGCAGCCACCGCCTTCTAGCACCCATATGATAAAAAGGGGTTGGGGCTTGCCATAAGGGCAACAGGGTTGGGAAAATCCTATAGGTGCTAGGGCTTGACGTGACCAGCCGATTGATCGGAGGGGGCCTCTCCGACCGCCTGTCTAGCCCAATATCGGGCCAAAGTGGAGTATTGCATGTCATGAACTGCTCGCCCACCTGGGCTCTATCCTTAAGCATCACAGGTCGCCACCCTCGGCAAGCAGGTGGCCCCATTGGGGGAGTCTTACCCCTCTGCAGAGGTGCAGTTGGTGAATTCTAACGCCCAGCCGACAGGGCGGTTTATGGTAGGAATTTACGAGGAACAAGTTAAGGATTACCTTAAATATATATTTGTTTTATTAATAGATATGCTCTTTTGAAAGGCATTGTATAAGTTTTTTTTCTTTTACTTTTTTTAAATTAATTATTTATTTTTTATTGTTGTTAATATTTTTTTTCAACATGAAAGTTATTATCACTTGCAGAAAGACTGGCAAGTCCAATTCATAATGTCTCCAGTCTGGCTGGGAGTGATTTTCTCGGACGCTGGACGTGTAATCATTTTGAACATCAGTCTCTGTCGTCTACCGAACACGAGTGTTGGTGTGGCGGGTGCAGGTAGGGAGGGTCATGAGGAAAGACAGAAAATGAACTAACGAGAAATGACGAGAAATGACGAGGAATGACGAGAAGAGATGAGAAAAGAAAGAATTATGAGGACGGGAAAAATACAAGGATAAAAAAAAAATAGAGAAAAACAAGAAAAAAATCTTGTTTTTTCTTTTTTTAGGCTCCAATATTTTCTCTCGTTCCAATCTTTCTTTAAGACTTTGATTTATGATCGAACTTAAACAGAAATGTTCGGCTTGGCGGCAGATTTATGCATTATCTTCTTCTTCTTCTTCTTCTTCTTCTTCTCTTCTTCTTCTTCTTCTTCTTCTTATTATTATTATTATTATTATTATTATTATTATTATGTTTGTTGTTGCTGTTATAGTTCTTCTTCTTATCTTATTATTATTATTAATTTATTATTATTATTATATTTCTCTTCTCTTCTTTCTTCTTCTTCTTCTTTTTATTATTATTATTATTATATTATTATTATTATTATTATTCTTCTTTTTCTTATTCGTCTCTTTTTCTTCTTCTTGCTCTTCTTCTTCTTCTTCTTCTTCTTTATTATTATTATTATTTCTTATTATTATATTATTATTATTATTATTATATTTCTTCGTCTTTTTTCTTCTTCTTCTTCTTCTTCTTCTACTTCTTCTCTTCTTCTTCTTCTTCTTCTTCTTCTTCTTCTTCTTCCTTCTATGCTGCTGCTTACTACTACTATTACTAACTCGTGTTCTTTCTTCTTCTTCTTTCTTCTTTCTTCTTCGTCTTCTTTCTTCTTCTCTTCTTCTTCTCTTCTTCTTTCTTCTTTCCTTACACTACTACTACTACTACTACTGTCTTCTTCTCCTTCTTCTTTTTCTTCTTCTTCTTTTTCTTCTACTCTGCCTACTACTACTACTGATCTTCTTCTTCTTCGTGATCTTCTTCTTCTTCTTCTTCTTCTTCTTCTTCTCTCTTCTTCCTTCATTAAAAACAAAAAACAAAAAACCCAAATCCTCAAACCATTTCAACCAACCCGATTTCACCGTTTCTTCCTCTTCTGAAATTCCTCCTATCCGTATTGAGGACGCGTAAGATGCACCAAGACTCTATCAATTGACGACCACCAAAAAAAACAGCAACACAAACAGCACTTAATTCAATGGTGAGGGGAGGGGACAAAGTGTTGGACGGAGGGGAGGGGAGGGGGAGGGAGGAGGAGAGGATGCCTATTTGACAATGAAGAATGCCAGTCAGCCTCCTCAGTAAGCGTTCCTCTTCATCCAGACCCCATTAAACTTTTAGTTCTTATACTGACACAAAACCCATACTTAGAGACGACTGTAAAAAAAAAAAAATAATAATGAAAAAGAAGAAATAAGTGTGAAAACAAAATTATAATTTGTTTATATTTTTTCCAGACTTTTTTGTTTATTTTTATTTATTTATTTATTTGTTTTTTTTACAAGCCTCGTGACAGCACTTTAATAAATTATACATCATATAGCAAGAGTCATGGTCGCACCGGTTATCTGTGTTAGAGATTGAGTCGGGGGAAAAGAACAATCTCGGCGAAAGTTAAACGGGGGTTTTAAAAGATTTACCTAATTGAATAGAGTAAGCATAATAATGAAATCGAATGAACGGAAAGTAGTGACGTCATCTGATATAGATTATAGAAGATTCTATCTAATCTATCTATCTATCTATCTATCTGTATATTTACTACTATCTGATCGTCTTTATCTAGCTATCTATCTCTATCTATCTATCCAAAGTCCGGTATCTATCTTCTACTCTATCTATCTATCTGAGTCGTCTATCTAAGCTATCTATCTAATCTCTATCCTGGTCGGTTCTCTATCTATCTATCTATCTAATCTAATATATAATAATATATATATATATATATATATATATATATATATATATATATATTCATTTATTTTACAATGTTTTCACAGATCAATGTTCATTATAAAAAGCGACCCAGGTTTCATGCTAAATAGCAATCATCAAGGCGTCGAGCAAGATCCTATGGTGTTTGTTGAAGTTCTTACTCAACTGTTCACATTTTGGATTGTAAATAACGTCGGTTAGTTCCGCGGACGCTATTATAGCGAGGAGTTACTAAAAATAATTTTTTTCAAAATTTGCATTTTTTTGTAGTAATGCCAACGAAGTTGCCTCCCTTTATTCGTTAAAAAAATAGAACATTTGTTTTTACTTTGAAAAAAATGTTTTATTTTTAATTTTTAATTATTATAATGATAATAATTAATTGTAGAATAAATAAATATTAGCTCTTACAATTTGTGATTGAGCACTGTATTTTCTTTGTTTCATCACAAAAAAAAATTGTTTTAACATATACCTATATATATATATATATATATATATATAAATATATACGTATACTATCTGAGTCGGTCCTTCTATCTATCTATCATTTATCTGAGTCGATCTCATCTATCTATCTATCTGTATATGTAAGTAGTGACGTCATCGGATATAGATCTATCTATCTATCTATCTATCAGTATATGCAAGATTCATAGTTGCACCAGCTATCTGTGTTAGAGAAAGTTAAACGGGGTTCTGATATAGATATAGAATATCTATCTATCTATCGATCAATCTATCTATCAATCTATCTACCCATCTATCTGAGTCGGTTTCTATCTATCTATCTATCTATCTATCTATCTATATATTTACCTATTTATACATTACTCGTAAGCATAATAATGAAATCGAGGGAATGTAAGTAGTGACGTCATCTGATATAAATATAGAATATCTATCTATCTTAAAATGGTCGGGTTAGCTCAGTGGGTAGAACGTTTGGCTAGAAACCACAAGGTTTTGTTCGATACCGGCCCTCGCCAACTCAGCATATGAGTAGCACAGGTATATGTGCGGTAAAGTAAGGAGCTGATAGTAGGTGTGGCACTCTACTGCAGATGAAAAAGCAATATTTCCTTAGTCTAGGGGATAGACTCCCTCGCTGAATGGCTGATACCCGACTTAAGGCCACCCTGACGACTTTACTTTTTACTTATCTATCTATCTATTTGAGTCGGTATATT
>JALAJA010000129.1:40000-42500 GCA_023376005.1 Doryteuthis pealeii | reverse complement strand
AACATTAAAAAGTTGGCCAGAAAATTAGAAAAGATCAAAAATAAAACTGTTAAACAGGAGATATGCCTTTTGTGTAATTCTACACACACACACACACACACACATACACACACACACACACACATATATATATATATATATATATATATATATATATATCCAAGTTATTTCCTAGTTGAGTGAAATGAGAGACCCAGAAAAAACAGAACCCAAATTATTTATTTATTTTCCCATTAAACTAATCCTAAACCCAAACACTAACCCTAACCCTAAACCCTGACCCTAAACCCCAACACTAACCCTAACCCTAAACCCTAACCCTAACCCTTTTTGGACTTAAACTTAAAAATATTAAAATGAACAGTTTTATTACAAACTTTGTGGGTTCTGTTCTTTCTGGGTCATCCTGTAATATTATGTTACTCAACTCGGAGGGTTAGGGTTAGGGTTAAGGTTTAGGGTTAGAGTTTAGGGTTAGGGTTAGGCTTAGGGTTAGTGTTGGGGTTTAAGGTTAGTTTAATGGGAAAATAAATATTTGATTCACCTATATGATTGACCCAATCCTATTGTTCTTATAATGTAACACACTGGACCTGTCAAAGAACATAATCAGTTGTATTTAGGAAAATGTAAGATGAGATGTTCATTCCCTCGGTTGTGTAGAGCTGAGAGTCGTTGGCAGGGTTACGCAAACGTGGAGCCTTCGGGTGTTCTTTTCAAGTGATCTCAAACCTGATCGTTGTCTGTCTAATTGATCTCTACGGGCTTCTTTTATTGTAGTCTGACCCCCGGTGTCACGCCTCTTTGTTCGTGACACCTACGCAGTCTTTCTGTAGACACGGCTCTTCGCCCACGCATGCTGTTTTCATTGGCTAGGGGCTACGCCTACAGATTTCTGCACCTAAATCATGTCAAATGTTCACCTGCATTTCCAGGTGCAAAAGGTCAGGTCAGGGCCACGTCCTGTTTTCGTTTCCAGGCTGCACCTGACCCCCATGCACTTCCTATTCAGCCTGGTCCTTGATCAGACAATATATTACAATAGCAAATTCCAAACCTTTTTTATCATATGGGTGCTAGAAAGCAGTGGCTAAGGGTCTTCATGTCCTAGGAATGAAACTCTGTCTGATGGTGAGGCTCCAGCTCTGGAGGTCTGGGAAATGTGGATCACCACTTCATCACCGTTGCTCCCTGGTCTACTCTGATCCGGAGTGGTCGTACTCGTTAGGGCCCCATCAAATTATTTCAAAACTTTATTGGCATTAAATCACCCACTGAGGTTGATATGCCGTAAAACAAACCAAACCAAACCATAACTGGAGGGAGATTATTTGGATGCATTGATTCAGCATCGCGAGTATCAGAGTTCTGAATCTGTCCTTTTTTACTACAGGACTGTTACTGACTTTGAAGGGGATAGCTGGTATTTAGATCCACTAGGTACATGTGGGTTGATTGGTTTGGTTGGATTTAACGGCATGTCAACCCCTGCTGGGTTATCTTATGCCAAAGAACTTTTGTTATATACATTCTTCATGGGTATTCAATTTTTTTAAAAACCCATTTATTCTATTTAACTCATAGATGAGACTCTAATACTTACTACCACACCGGGTCAGAGTGGACCTGGGAGTAATGGCAATGAAGGGGTACTCCACTCCCCAGTACTCCAGAATTGGAACTTCCCCATTATTCATTAAAAAAAAAATTCTATTTAACTCATAGATGAGACTCTAATAGAAAAATGTTTATAAAAAATTGAGTATCCATTAAGAATGAATTTTATTTCAAAACTTTGTCGGCATTAAATGACCCACTGAGGTTGATATGCGGTAAAACACAAACCAAATCAAACCAAAGCAATCAATGCATGCCCATACTGATGCACATCTATGGATTTTTGATACATATTTTTATATATATTATATACATATATATCTATATTATTTTTTCTAATGCATACATATAACATCTATAGATTTATACAATAATATTATACCATAGCGATATATGATAGAGCCAATTTCGAGCTCCAGCAGCAGTCGTTTAGTAGTAGTAAACGTAGTTTGTAGCAGAAACAACGCACGCAGGTTGTATACTCACAGGGGGCTGTTTATTTCGTTACACGCACGTGGGTTCTTTTGCAGAGAAACGGGGAAACGGGAGCGACTTCTGACTCCAACGAAGCCGGGCCGGAAAAAAAGAAAGATCTTACACCTCTTCCATTTTCTCGTCCCAGCGTCACATCCATTTCCAGTCAAAAGCCGGAACTTCCTTTTTTGTTTTTAAACCTATTTCCGGGGTCATTGGTCGGTCAGTTGAGTTCAAACTTTAACCTCTGTTCTTATTTCTTCTTCTCTTTCTTCAGAAATCCGATTACCGTTTTATTGTTCAATTCCAGAATTACATAATAGTTACGCTAAATTATTTCAAATTCGTAAGAGAGATCAATGTAAGAAAATGAATAAATTATATATATATATATATATATATATATATA
>JALAJA010000129.1:22500-30000 GCA_023376005.1 Doryteuthis pealeii | reverse complement strand
TTCAATCCTTCCTCTGATATCCAAACTTTCCAAGCCCTTTTCTAATCCTTTTGGGACTGTTCCAAGTGCACCAACTACAATTGGTATCACTTTGACTTTCATATTCCACAACTTTTTCAGTTCTCTGGCAAGGTCCAGATATTTGTCCATTTTTTCATTTTCCTTTAGCTTCACCCTGTGATCTGCTGGCACTGCAAAATCCACCAGTTGACAAGTTCTTTCTTTTTTGTTAATCAATACTATTATTATTATTATTATTATTATTTATATTTTATTTAAAAAATATAGTTGATCATTGAATTAAAATTTCTGACTATATCATTATGTGATCTCATTCCCTCAAATCTGACGAAAAGAAAATTCCCTGACCTCCTACCAGGCCGGATTAAATTAAGATCTTTTTTACATGGTGATTTTTATGGGTCATCCTGCGAGGATCGAATTCGCTATTCAGTAGTAATAGATCTGCAAACGATTATTAAACCATGTTTTTATCTCCTCTACTCAGGCTTCGCCGGGTAGCCACTGCTAGTGACTATATATTAGCTTATAAATAACAATCCTCTCCCTATAATGAACTGTATGATTTCTCTTTTTATTTATCTATTCATTATTTTGGATTCTCTCTCTCGGATTCTTATTCTCTTTCTCTTTTGCTTTTTTTTTCTCTTTTTTTTTCCTTTATTTTCTTTTCTTTGTCTTTTCTTCGTTCGTTCCTTTTCTTCGTTCGTTCCTTTTTCTCGTTCGTTCCTTTTTCTCGTTCGTTCTTTTTCTCTTTCGTTCTTTTTCTCGTTCGTTCTTTTTCTTTTTTTTCTTTCTTTTTCTTTTGGCTTCTTATTCTCTTCCTTTTTCTCTTTTTCTGTCTCTTTTCTTTCTCTTTCCCTTTTTTCTTTTTTCTTTGTCTTTTCTTTTGGGTTTTTATTCTCTTTCTCTTTCATATCTTTTTCTTCCTCCTTTTTCTCTTTCTCCCTTTTCTTTCTTTTTCTCTTTCTCTTTCCTTTTTTCTTTCATTTTCCTCTTTTCTTTCACTTTTCTTTCTCTTTCTCTTTTCTCTTTACTGTTTCTTTTTTCTTTGCTTTTGTTTTTGTCTTGATCAAAGTGTCACTCTGTTGGACTTCTGCTTCAATCAATGTAGTATTTATGCATATGGAAAGTTAGTTTATATTACAATTTTATTGAATATAGAAATAATCATCTGTATGTTTATTATTATTATTATTCCTTTTGAGTTTTCACATCAGTGTTAGCTGATAGTCTTTCACTGGAGCCTGAGTGACAGCAAGTCTCCTCAGGTCTCCAGGACTCTTCTGAGTACTCTGGCAGATTGCAGCAGTGCAGTGTTCTGAATGGTTTCAATCCTTCCTCTGATATCCAAACTTTCCAAGCCCTTTTCTAATCCTTCTGGGACCGTTCCAAGTGCACCAACTACAATTGGTATCACTTTGACTTTCATATTCCACAACTTTTTCAGTTCTCTGGCAAGGTCCAGATATTTGTCCATTTTTTCATTTTCCTTTAGCTTCACCCTGTGATCTGCTGGCACTGCAAAATCCACCAGTTGACAAGTTCTTTCTTTTTTGTTAATCAATACTATTATTATTATTATTATTATTATTATTATTATTATTATTATTATTATTATTATTATTATTTATATTTTATTTAAAAAATATAGTTGATCATTGAATTAAAATTTCTGACTATATTAGGATGTGATCTCATTCCCTCAAATCTGACGAAAAGAAAATTCCCTGACCTCCTACCAGGCCGGATTAAATTAAGATCTTTTTACATGGTGATTTTTATGGGTCATCCTGCGAGGATCGAATTCGCTATTCAGTATTAATAGATCTGCAAACGATTATTAAACCATGTTTTTATATGCTCTACCCAGGCTTCGCCGGGTAGCCACTGCTATAAATAACAATCCTCTCCCTATATAATGAACTGTATGATTTCTCTTTTTATTTATCTATTCATTATTTTGGATTCTCTCTCTCGGATTCTTATTCTCTTTTGCTTTTTTTTTCTCTTTTTTTTTTCCTTTATTTTCTTTTTCCTTTGTCTTTTCTTCGTTCGTTCCTTTTTTCGTTCTTTCCTTTTCTTCGTTCGTTCCTTTTTTCGTTTGTTCCTTTTTCTCGTTCGTTCTTTTTCTCTTTCGTTCTTTTTCTCGTTCGTTCTTTTTCTTTTTTTTCTTTTTCTTCTTTCTTTTTCTTTCTTTTTCTTTTGGCTTCTTATTCTCTTCCTTTTTCTCTTTTTCTGTCTCTTTTCTTTCTCTTTCCCTTTTTTCTTTTTTCTTTGTCTTTTCTTTTGGGTTTTTATTCTCTTTCTCTTTCATATCTTTTTCTTCCTCCTTTTTCTCTTTCTCCCTTTTCTTTTCTTTTTCTCTTTCTCCCTTTTCTTTCTTTTTCTCTTTCTCCTTTTCTTTTCTTTTTTCTCTTTCTCTTTCCTTTTTTCTTTCATTTTCCTTTTTTCTTTCATTTTCCTCTTTTCTTTCACTTTTCTTTCTCTTTCTCTTTTCTCTTTACTGTTTCTTTTTTCTTTGCTTTTGTTTTTGTCTTGATCAAAGTGTCACTCTGTTGGACTTCTGCTTCAATCAATGTAGTATTTATGCATATGGAAAGTTAGTTTATATTACAATTTTTTTGAATATAGAAATAATCATCTGTATGTTTATTATTATTATTATTCCTTTTGAGTTTTCACATCAGTGTTAGCTGATGGTCTTTCACTGGAGCCTGAGTGACAGCAAGTCTCCTAAGGTCTCCAGGACTCTTCTGAGTACTCTGGCAGATTGCAGCAGTGCAGTGTTCTGAATGGTTTCAATCCTTCCTCTGATATCCAAACTTTCCAAGCCCTTTTCTAATCCTTTTGGGACTGTTCCAAGTGCACCAACTACAATTGGTATAACTTTCACTTTCATATTCCATAACTTTTTCAGTTCTCTGGCAAGGTCCAGATATTTGTCAATTTTTTCATTTTCCTTTAGCTTCACCCTGTGATCTGCTGGCACTGCAAAATCAACCAGTTGACAAGTTCTTTCTTTTTTATTAATCAACACTAGGTCTGGCCTTCTTTCTGGGATAAGGTGATCCGTTTTAATTTCAAAGTCCCAGAGAATTTTGTGCGTTTCGTTCTCAAGAACAGATTCTGGTTTATGCATATACCATTTTGTTGTGTGGTCAACATTTAATTTCTTGCATAATTGCCAGTGGATCACCTTCCCAACCCAGTCGTGTCTAGTTTTGTATTCTCGTTGTGCTAGTTTGCTACATTCGCAGAGTATATGGTTAACAGTCTCATCTCTATTACCGCAAAGTCTACATTTATATTTTGTTGGGTCTTTAAGAACTCATTCTTTATCAATTGTTCGCTTTGATGCTAGTTTGTCCTAGTCGTTATGGCATTATTATTATTATTTTATTATAAAACAAAATGTCTTCAGCATAAAATAACCCAACAAGTGTTGACATGTCCTACAAACCCAACCAACCAACTAACCAACCAACTATCGGTTCTACAATTCTATAATTCTATAATTTACTAACAAACTCGACTATAAAATGACCTTTTTTTCTAATAGAAGATTTAACTCTTTTACTCTAGTTAAACTTTCCCTATAAGAGCAATTTGTTTTGGATTACGTTTTGAACATTCGTCCGAAATAAAATTTCGAAATTGTTGTCTCTGAGTGCACATCTAGTGGTTCGTTGCGTCGCGAGTTTTAATTTACCCGTACCCTTTGAAGAGAACGATTTCAGATTGAATACATAGCCACTTGAAACATGTGCGCATTAATACAAGTGTCGTTTGCCCATCGTCTCCTATGACAACTCTTTGAATATCATCTAATATAACGAGAACAGTGAGGGAGGCTTAGCACTTTACGTTTACGCATCATTTACGATATTTCAGTCCCTCTTTTATCGCGTGATACCGATAATGAGCCACTTGCCAAAATTACTTATTATATATATATATATATATGAATAAGATATAATGAAAAACAAACGATTTTACAACTGAAATAGGCTCATAGAAGAGAAAGTGTGCAAACCGTTTCGGGCCCAATTCTAATTGTTTTTAAATAAATTCATTTTATTTTTAAATAAAATTGATATTATTTTTAATACAGACAGCACAAATTTTTTTTGATTAATTCCAACGTTTGACTAGCAGCGTTCTGTTTTTACTAACGGTCTTTTTCCCGTCTTATATTTTTGTTGATGACCGACCCACGTGCGGTTGATACATTATAATGCAATAGGTCCTCATATTAGTTGAGGATGGGCCGTGTTGCTTTTTAAACCGTCAAGAGAATTGGGCCCCAAACGGTTTGCACACTTTCTCTTCTGATGAGCCTATTTCAGTTGTAAACATCGTTTGTTTTTCATTATATCTTATTCATACTGTCGGTTAATTTCCATTTTATTTTCACACACACACATATTATATATATATATATATATATATAATATATAATATCTGTCGCAATATTCCACTGGATGTAATCCAGACGAGATTAGATATTTTATTAGAAAAAAATTCAAATCCTTTCTCAATACAACACCACAAAGGTAAGAAACAGATTTTATCTTCTCCAATAGCTTATAATAATTGTATTAACTAGCAAATAAAAAGACGCCCTCCGGGTGATGTAAAAATAATTTTTTGAAAGATATTGCCAGACGGGATGGGAGCTGAAATGTAATGTCATAGAGCGTGTACCATAAGTATGTAAAATCGTCAAATTTATTAAAGGAGTAAAAAAAAAAAAAAAGAAAAAAAGAAAGAGAAAGAGAATTTGAAATGGAAACAGTTCCGATAACTTTAAATATTATATTAGAATAAAACAATCTTATATATAAATATATAACGCCGGGCATCTGTTATTGAAACAATGAGGATTGTCTAACGTTGCCATGCTCACATTTTGAGTATATTTATTCTATGTTATGGCGTTGGATTATGTGTTGGGTAATGTGACGTAAGCAGTGACGCAGTTTTGTTACAGACAAAAACCGGAAGCGAATCTCCATTATTAATAGATTTGATGCTTTAAAACATACTAATAATAAATGAGGAAAACTTTCCTTTAAAAGTTTTTTATTCCTTTATTTTCATTTTTTATTCTGTATTTTTCATTTTAATTTTTAATTTTTTCAATTTTTAGAGAGGTCCCTTGGAAAGGAATTTGTCATTTTTCCACTCATCTCGTTCATTTTTATTTTATTCACTCATTCATTTTGCCAGTAATTCTTTTCTCTCTCTCTCTCTCTCTCTCTCTCTCTCTCTATATATATATATATATATATATATATATATATATATATATATATATATATATATATAATTAAAAGAATGGAGTGATATAGATAATGTTACTGGGTTGCCTTCAGGACAACTGGAGTTTGTGTTTTTCAACATGTCCTTGCTGTAATAACTTAATGAAACTGGAGACATAGACTAGCAAAAAGGGGATAAGACTCCTCGTTGTCCGGCTGATACCGACAATAGCGCTCTTCAACAACTTACTTACATATACATACATCTTATATAAATGGAGATTGGTGTGTTTTTCTGTCTGTTACCGAAACTATATTACTAATCGAGTCACAATTAACATAGTTATTTACATCACATTCTTCATGATTTTATTTATATCTAAACCTCAATTATTAATAAAATTGCTTCACCTTTTTATTAGTGTTGTCCATATCTACATACTAATAACATGCTATTGTATTTAATATACAAAAAATTGCGGTGGTTTGCAGTGTGAACGGGAAGGCTTATTTGCATATTTGATATTAAAAATGTGTATTTATTAAATATGTGCTTAGTATTATTGATTTCTAACTGTTTGGTTTTATTTTAATGAATTAAGCAAAAATCTCTTCAATGAATCTTAAATGAAATCCATTAACAAGAACAAATAATGTAATTTTATTCTTTATTTCCTATTTTAACTAAAACACTTAAATAAGTAAAATTCAGCAATGAAAGACGGGAGTGATGGAAGAGTAAGTTTCATTTCTTTTTTCATTATAACCCCACTCTGTTTCAAATCTTTTTATCTGCCTTCTTATTAGACTTTCTAATTTAATACGATATTTCATTACATTAAAACTTAAATACTTGCACCCGGAGGGTGCATATATTTGCTAGTACATATATATGATAGATAGATTGTAACAGAGTAGAGAGTGGTATATAATCATGCTAAGAGTACCTTCATGACAACTGTAGAGATGCACTCTGGTGTGTGTGTGTGTGTGTTTTCAGATGAATGGACCTGTGCGATATCACCATGTCCTTCCTGAATGCATTGGCCTGATCAACCCCAGTGAAATCGACACCTGCATCACAGCAAACGGACCTTACGAGCCAACAGTAATCCATTTCCTGTGCCATCGACCCATCGGATTGAGGCAGAGTGTCGCTCCGAAATCGAAGTGAGGAGACGCCAGGAAAAATAGACAACCTTTCTAATTTCGACCACTTGGCAAGTTTCCCTCACTTTACAACTTAAATAATGGTAACTATATATAATATATATATATATATATATATTAATTATATATATATATATTATATATATTGAGAGAGAGAGAGAGAGAGAGAGAGAGATAGACAGAGCACAATAGATATTAAAAAAATATAATACTGATAAAAATTATATGAAAAAATAATATATATATATATATATATATATATATATATATATATAATCCAAAAGTCTAGAGAAGAAATCTTCCTTACGACACAAGAGTTTTTTTTTAAAACCTGTCGCAGTTTGAGAGCTCAATGTGTGCTCTCAATGTTAGAGTCACAGAGCAAATTAAGAGAAGAATATAAATAAAGACATACGGGGAGCTCCTGAAATATGCTATAATGCAAAATATCTCTTTTGTTATTTTTCACTATATATAAATATATATATATATATATATATATTAAATAAATAAATAAATATATATATATATATATATATATATATATAAAGGAAAAGTTGACTTACCGGTGAATTTGGTCACGATGGTTAGTAAGTGTGGAATTCAGGGGGGTAAGTCAGCGATATAACAAATACAAAGTGCTCAATACTAAGTAGAGCAAATTTATTATAAAATGGGTACAAGAGATAACCTACTCGATTTTCACCATAATGATCTTCAGGGTTAAACCCACTGAATTAATCGAGACACCGATTAATAACAGTCGATTTCACGTGCGTTTCATTGCACTAAAACTAAACTGAACGAACATTTTAGTGCAATGAGCACACACGTGAAATCGACTCGCTATTAATCTGACGGTTGTCTCGAATTAATTCAGTGGATTTAACCCTGATGATCCTTATGCTGAAACTTGAGTAGGTTATTTCTTGTACCCCATTTTTATAATAATAATAATAATAATAATATATATATATTATATATATATAGTATATATATATTATTTATTTTACAAGGTCGATCTACGAGATTGACAATAATATAT
>JALAJA010000129.1:10000-15000 GCA_023376005.1 Doryteuthis pealeii | reverse complement strand
CAAGTCATAGTGTACCTGGAAGTAATTGTAATGAAAAGGTACTTCACACTCCTCATCCGGTGCAGTTTAGTATCCTACCCAGATCATCCCTTTGCAGAGAGAGCGAGGAACAGTCAGTGTATTCTAAGCCGTGCCAACAGGGCAGTTTCCATAAAATATATGAACAAATGTTCTCTGGGTGGATTATTCTTTAAGAAGCACCAACAATTTTTTAGTGAAATTAAAAGCTGATGAAATGTTAGTCATGTCTAAACATATAGCAAGAGTTAATACAGCTCTATTCGGCAGAAGCCAAAGTAATACACAACAAACACAACAGTGTTGACAATAGCCGTCACACAAGACTAATGCACTCCTACATACTCAAAAAAGAACAACAACCACAATGGGAAACATGTCAAACACCTTTGTCTGTTAAACACTTATTCGTGAAATGCAGTTTTTTGCTCACATCAGACACCATTATTTTAAAGCAAACAATATGAAATATCTGTTTAAAAATGTCAACATGGAGGATATTCTCTCTTTTTTGAGGGAAATAAAAGTATACCATAGAATATAGACATGAAACAAATCAATACCATACAACATGATCCCCAATAATGCAAACACATTTTTAAAACCAATTACTAAAAATATAAATATGAATACACGATATGTATTACATCGTAACCGGTAGGCATGACATAACCCCAGACGGGTTGATATGCCGTTAAAATCAATAAACAAACAAACAAAAACAAACAAATAATATTTTTCAATTAATTTTCACTAATTTCTATGTATTACTCCAACCACCGCCTTCCCGGACTTATATGATAAAAAAGGGGTCGGTGTTTGCCATCAGAGAAATTTGAATAATACGGACAGGACAATCATATAGGTGCTAGGACTTGACATGAGCAGCCGATTAATCGGGTGGGGCCTCTCTGACCATCTGTCTAACCCAAGAAAAAACCGAAGTGGAATGTTACTTGTCACACACACACACACACACACACATGAGATAGATAGATAGATAGAAAGATAGAAAGAAAGAGAGAGAGAGAGAGAAAGAGAAAGAGAAAGAGAGAGAGAGAGAGAGAGAAAGATATATATATAGAGAGAGGTGTGACATCAATTGAAAAATTGACACATACATATGAGAGAGAGAGAGAGAGAAGGAGAGAGAAAGAAAGAGAGAGAGAGAGAGAGAGAGAGAGAGAGAGAGAGAGAGACCTAGTACCCAGGTGAAAGACCCTCATCTACCACAATCCTGTCCTCAGACATTACGTGGAATGTTACTTGTCCCCCCCACACACACATACACCCACATGAGATAGATAGATAAATAGATAGATAGAGAGAAAGAGAGAGAAAGAGAGGAAGAGAGAGAGAGGTTTGATATCGACTGAAAAATTGACACACACATGAGAGAGAGGGCGAGAGAGAGAAAGACAGAAAGACACACACACACCCACACACACATAAACACACACACACACGAGATAGATAGATAGATTGATTGAAAGAAAGAGAGAGAGAAAGAGAAAAAGAGAATGATATATATATAGAGAGAGGTTTGACATCAATTTTAAAAAATTGACACGCACATATATGAGCGAGAGAGAGAGAGAGAAAGAACACACAACACACACACACACACACTTCATACACACACAAGATAGATAGATGGATAGATTGAAAGAAAGAGAGAGAACAAGAAAGAGAGAAAGATGTATATAGAGAGAGGTTTGACATCGACTGAAAAAATTGACACACACAAGAGAGAGAGAGAGAGAGAGAGAGAGAGAGAGGAGAGAGAGAGAGAGAGAGAGACATCTGACCATCTGTCTAACCTAAGAAAAAACCAAAGTGGAATGTTACTTGTCACACACACACACACACACACACACACACAAACAAACAAACACGAGATAGATAGATAGATAGATAGAAAAGAAAGAGAAAGAGAAAGAGAGAAATATATATATAGAGAGGTTTGACATCATCTGAAAAATTGACACACACATATGAGAAAGAAAGAGAGAAGATAGAGAGAGAGAGAGAGAGAGAGAGAGGGCTTTGACATCGACTGAAAAATTGACACACACATATGAGAGAGAGAGAGAGAGAGAGAGAGAGAGAGAGAGAAGAGAGAGAGAGAGGGGGGGGTTGACATCGACTGAAAAATTGACACACAACATGAGAGATAGATAGATAGATAGATAGACAGAGAAAGACACACGCAACACACACTAGTACCCAGTGAAAAGACCCCTCATCTACCACAATCCTGTCCTCAGGCATTACGGTTCGCAAACAACGGCCAAAAGGCGACACCATTGCGGGGAAGGTGTTCCCTCTCTACAGAAGGGGAGCAATCAGCGTATCATGTATTCCCTGTTGCCATGGGGGAGTGTGTGTGGGGGGGCTGTACTGTTTGTAATTATAGTTTTGTTAGAGTGGTTGCTCGTAAAAAAAAACATCCCATTTTTAATCTTATATTTTTTCTGCAGACATTTCATTCGTTCCGTCTTTGTTCTCTGGCCATTGTGAAAATGTCTTCTCTTTGGTCCAAAAATTAATGTTGATTTACTTCTCCCTATTTTGACGTCACGTTTGTTTTGCCCCAAAGCGTCCACATTCGCGCCTTTTTTTTTTAAATCTTTATTTTATTTTCATTTTTATTTTGAATTTTATTTTTTTTTTTTTTACACAGCTTTTCACCTCTTTCGTTTTTTTGAGTGTTCTCTTCATCCGGACACGAACGGGTTGAATCCTGTTTTGACATCAATAGAAGAAGATACACATACACACACACACGCACAGACAAGAGATAGAGAGAGAGAGAGAGAGAGAGAGAGAGAGAGAGAGAGAGAGAGAGAAAAGAGAGAGAGAGGAAGAAAGAGAGGACAGAGAGAGGGTGGGTGGGAGAGAGATTTGACATCAACAGACATCAATTGACATATACACAAACACGAGAGAGAGAGAGAGAAGAGAGAGAGAGAGAGAGAGAGAGAGAGAGAGAGGGAGGGGTGACATAATGGGCATACATGCACACGAGAGAGAGAAGTGTGAGAGAGAGACAGACAGACAGATAGACAGACAGACAGACAGACAGACAGGAAGAGAGAGAGAGAGAGAGAGAGAGGAGAGAGAGAGTTGACATAATGGACATACAGACACACGAGATAGGAAAGTGAGAGAAAGAAAGAGAGAGGTTTGACATAATGGACGTACACTCACACGAGAGAGAGAGAGAGAGAGAGAGAGAGAGAGAGAGAGAAGAGAGAGAGAGAGAGAGAGAGAAGAGAGAAAGAGAGAGAGAGAGAGAAGAGAGAGAAGAAAGAAAGAAAGAGAAGAGAGAGAGAGAGAGAGAGATCCTGTTGTGATAGGAAGAGCAAATATGTCGGTGGTGGAGCGTTGGATAGAGAGTGACAGAGAGAGAGAGAGAGAGAGAGAGAGAGAGAGAGAGAGAGAGAGAGAGAGAGATTATCCTCCCTAATCCCTAGTCTTTCTGTTATTTTTCGTGTCCATTGTCATCTCACCCCCCTCCCTAGAAAAAAAGAAGGAATAAAAAAAACAATTCATCCATTTGAATTAATTACTTAGACGGTTCGTGAACCCGCTGCATTCACTAGTTACTATTATTTTAAAAGGATTCTTAGTATATCATACCAACACCATCGCGGTCGAGCTGCTTTATATGACTGGTGAGTTCGAGCCTCACTGGGTGCCCCTCACATTCGGCCTTTTTTGCCATTTGGCTAAAAAAAAAAACGCCAAATCCGTTCACTTCATTTAATTACTTTTTTGCCCTCATATACAGCATTTCATTTTTTTTCTTCTCCAGACCGTCTCATATACCTTGAAAAAGGGTGACTGTTCACCCGAAATATCGGAATTGATCAAACGAGGAACAGAACAACAATTGAATATTAACATTCTGATTTTTGTTCTGTTTTTCTTGTTTCTGTTCTTTTTCCAATGCTTCGAAAGAAAAAAGTTCACAATAACATAACATACATCATTGTATATGCTAGTACAAAATAAAAAACGGCCTCTGGGCGATGTAAAAATATATTTTTGAAACACATTGCCCGAGGGTTGGGAGTAAAAAATCCAATGTCAGCGAGTTTGTATCCTTAGTAAATAAAATCATCAAATTCATTAAAGGATTAAAATAAAACAATTTGAAATGTAAACTTTAAATATGTATTAAAATAAAACAAACTATATATAGATATATAATACCAGTGATGTATTTATTAAAACTTGTTTTAAAAAAACAATGAGGACTGTCTAATGTTGCATGCTCAAATTTTGAGAGTATTTATTCTATGTTATGAAGATTTTGGGTAATGTGACGTAAGCAGTGACGGAATTTTTGTTACAGACAAAAACCGCAAGCGAATCTCCATTATTAATATATATATATATTATATATATATATATATATATAATAAAGTAAACTACAGACACGTGTTTCGAGGTGTCACCTCTCACAGTGCAGTTATACCGTTTTTTTAGCAGCTACCTCTGGCCGGGTTCGAGACCCGAACGAACTTTCGCTCGCCAATCATCTTACCCATACGGCCACAGTCAGCTGCCAAGTATAGTAGGCTATTCAATCGCTACATTTCTAAGCGAAATGAACTCACTAGGTCTCAAACTTTATGTAACAGTGAGTCTTAGCTGAACGCCAAATACCGTGAATTTTGCAATTAAATCCCTAAATAAAGTGCTCAACCGAAAGGAGCGTAAATAAAGTAAACTACAGA
This sequence comes from Doryteuthis pealeii, assembly GCA_023376005.1. Classification (NCBI taxonomy): domain Eukaryota; kingdom Metazoa; phylum Mollusca; class Cephalopoda; order Myopsida; family Loliginidae; genus Doryteuthis; species Doryteuthis pealeii. Next base: position 10,237 of record JALAJA010000129.1, on the reverse strand, counting down.
CACGTGTTTCAAGGTATCACTTCTCATCAGTGCAGTTATACAGTTATATTATAATATTAAATATATATATATATATATATATATATATATATATATGTAAACTTTTAGCTATTTTCAGCCGACAGTATATTGGAGAATATGTGCTTTATAATTTAGTCAGACCTAATTTTTGAAAGTTAATTCATTTATGTTTAAATCGCCTAATTAACATAAATGAATTAACTTTCAAAAAATTAG
>JALAJA010000129.1:0-5000 GCA_023376005.1 Doryteuthis pealeii | reverse complement strand
TCTTTTTTGAGGGAAATAAAATTATACCATAGAATATAGATATGAAACAAATCAATACCATACAACATAAGCCCCAATAATGCTAACACATTTTTAAAACCAATTACTAAAAAGTATAAATATAAATGCATGATATGTATAACTTCCTAACCGTTAGGCATGACATAACCCCAGACGGGTTGATATGCCGTTAAAATCAATAAATAAAGTGTTCTTCCTTCCTAACTTTTCTTCCATCTTCCTTTCTTTCTTATTTCCTTCTTTCCTTCTTCCCATTCTTCTTCTATTCCATTTTTGGATCCTTCCGTTATTCTCAATTCTAGGGCCGGTTTGCTCAGTCGATAGAGCATCCGGTTGGGCAATCTCAAGATTCCTGGTTCGATACCGCCCCTCGCCAACTAAGCATATGAGTAGCAAAGGGATCTGTGCAAAAGTGATGAGTTATTGGTAGGTATGTCGCTCCACCTCAGATGCTAAAATAATCTCCTTGGTCTAGCGCTAGTGAAAAGGGGATATACTCCCTCGCTGATTGGCTGATAGCGACTTTATGCCATCTCAGCGTATGAGTAGCACAGTGAGGAACTGATGGTAGGTGTGGCGCTCCACCACAGACGCTAAAATAATCTGCTTGGTCTAGCGCTAGTGAAAAAGGGATAGACTCCCTCGCTAATTGGCTGATACCGACATTAAACCACCCCGAAGACTTTACTTACTTATTTTTCCTCTTTTTGTTCCTCCTTCTTCTTCTTCTTCTTTCTTCTTCTTCTTCTTCTTCTTCTTCTTCTTCTTCTTTCACTTGTCCTTCTTCTTCACTCAGCAAAGCATATCTTCTTCTTCTTCTTCTTCTTCTTCTTCTTCTTCTTCTTCTTCTTCTTTCTGTCTCTCTCACACGCACACACGCTCTCTCTATGTAACACATACAATGTTTATATCACACACACACACACACACACACACACACACACACTGTCTCTCTGTCTCTTTCTCTCTTTCTCAATCTCACACACATATATATATACACACACCCACATACACACACACTTCTTCAATTCCATTCTTCTTCTTCTTCTTCTTCTTCTTCTTCTTCTTTTTCTTCATTCCATTATTCATTCTTTCATTGTTTTCTTTCTGTGTTTATCTTCTATATTTCATTCTTTCTTTCTTTCGTTCGTTCGTTCGTTCTTTCTGTGCTTTTACCTTCGTTTGTCTTTCTTCTTTTCTATCTTTCTTTCTTTCTTTTTTTCTTCTTCTTTCTTCTTCTTCTTCTTCTTCTTCTTCTTCTTCTTCTTCTTCTTCTTCTCACCATCTTCCTATACCTCTCTGTCTTTCTTCTTCTTCTTCTTCTTCTTCTTCTTCTTCTTCTTCTTCTTCTTCTTCTTCTTCTTCTCTTCTTCCTACACCTTCTCTGTCAATCTTCTTCTTCTTCTTCTTCTCTTCTCTTCTTCTTCTTCTTCTTCTTCTTCTTCTTCTTCTTCTTTCTTCTTCTTCTTCTTCTTCTTCCTATACCTTCTGTCTTTCTTCTTCTTCTCTTCTCTTCTTCTTCTTTCTTCTTCTTCTTCTTCTTCTTTCTTCTTCTCCCATCTTCCTATACCTTCTCTGTCTTCTTCTTCTTCTTCTTCTTCTTTCTTCTTCTCTTCTTCTTCTTCTTCTTCCTATCTTCCTACCTTCTCTTTCTTTTCTTCTTCTTCTTCTTCTTCTTCTTCTTCTTCTTCTTCTTCTTCTTCTTCTTCTTCTTCTCTTCCTATCTTCTCTGCTTCTCTCTTCTCTTCTTCTTCTTCTTCTTCTTCTTCTTCTTCTTCTTTCTTCTTCTCTTCTTCTTCTTTTCTTCTTCTTCTTCTTCTTCTTCTTCTTCTTCTTCTTCTTCTTCTCACTATCTTCTTCTTCTATCTTCCTATACCTTCTCTGTCTTCTTCTTCTTCTTCTTCTTCTTCTTCTTCTCTGTTATCAATGTGAGTCCTTTGCTCTTTCCGAAGAGAATCAATACCGGGTCCCTGCAAAGTCAATTCCTCTCTGTGCGTCAAAAAGGACAGCGATCATTCCGCTGCGATTCAAGCAAAAAGCATCAATGTCGCGCGTCTTTGTTGTAAATAACACGGCCGATTTTGTTTGGTAAATATTAGGGCCGAGAACAATGCGCTTCCTTCAATCCAGTCGTCTGAGTAGAAGAGTCGACATTGTTCAATGAATTGACACACAAGAGACGAGCGAGTTACCTTTTGTTTTGTTCACTACTTTCATCTTGATAAATAGGAGTTACAACACTCGCACACACACATACATGCACACATATACACATATGTATCTATATACTATATATATATATAATATATATATATATATATATATATATTAATGTATTTAATTTAAAAGCAATTACAATGCAAGGAACTAGGTCCTAGTATAAACAATAGATTAGAGCTAAACACTGAATACATAATTAATTAAAATACACGTTCCTCACAGTATATAGTACATAGTATGTACATTTCATTATACATATATCAAAGGAATAATACATAAATATATAAATTGATGAAAATAATAAAATTGAAATTGAAATGAACGGCTAAATGTCCATCATGCAAAGTGCGCGTGACGTTTAAAAAAAAAGAAACACCACGAGACGCGTGTTTATAACATAAAAAATAACGACCAAAAAAAAAAAAAAAAAAAACGCGTCCATTTCCGAAAATCGTCTCTGAAGATAAAGTTTTACTTTGAAATCGATAAGACAAAAAATAACATTTTTTGTTTTATTTTTTACTTGCATTGTAATTGCTTTCAAATTAATACATTATAACATACTTAACAATGCTTCAAAACCAAATTACCAATTACTTTTATATTATATATATATATATATATATATATATATATATATATATATATATATGAGGGTAAGTAAACAAATGTGTTTATTTTTTTATATGGCTTTAAGCCGACAATTTTTGGAGTATATGTGCTTAATTGAAGTCATACCTAAATTAATTAGTTAATAATTAATGAATTTAGGCGGGCATATATATTCAAATGTAAGGCTAAACAAATCGAGAAAAATGTCAATCCCTGAATGTACATTTCGACCTATTACGTCTCATCATCAAGGTTATAGACATGGGAGACTGCTCCGTGTGTGACTCGAAAACTTGACTGTCAAGCTGACAGGCGAAGTCTCTAACCGTTACACTAGCTGGTCATCCCACTTTCTTCGGTTGGTTTTTTTATATTCCACGTTTTATTGACTTTCTACACGACGGTATGAGGGTAAGTAAACAAACAAATGTGTTTATTCATTTTTTTTTATTATATGGCCTTTTTAACCAACAATTTTTGGAGGACATGTGCTTAATTGAAGTCATACCTAATTTTGAAAATTAATTAGTTAATAATTAATGAAATTTAGGCGGCATATATGTTCAAATGTAAGGCTAAATAAGTCGAGAAAATGTAAATCCCTGAATATATATATATATATATATATATATATATATATATATGATAGTACGCAAACAGTTTGCTTGATATGGCTATGCCGACAATTTTTGGGAGAATATGTGCTTAATTGAAGTCATACCTAATTTGAAAATTAATTAGTTGATAATTAATGAATTAGGCGAATATATCTGTTTAAATGTGAAGTGTAAACACATCGAGAAAAAGTCATTCTCTGTATGTATATTTCGGCCTATTATGCCTCATCAGCAGAGTTATAGACAGGGAGCCGCTTTCTGTGTGATTCGAACCCTAACTTCCTGGCTGACAGTCGGAGATTCTAACCGTTACACTAGCAGGTCTCCCCAGATTTATCGCTTTGTTTATAAACTCATATATATGTGTGTGTGTGTGTGTGTGTGTGTGTTTCTCTGTGTGAGTGCACGCATACCTATATACAAGCATATATATATATATATATATATATATAATATATATATATATATATATTTCTTATTATAATGGAGATTGTGTGTTTTTCTGTCTGTAAACCGAAACTATATTCCTACTCAAGTCACAACTTCTCTTAGTTATTGACATCACATTCTCCATGATTTTATTTTTATTTAACCTCATTATTAATAAAATTGTCTTACATTATTAATACTGTTAACTATGTCTACATACTGACAACATGCAATTATATTTATATATACAAACAAATAGTGTTACAGTGTGAACGGAAAGGCTAATTTGCATATTAATATTAAAAAATCGAATTTAATAAATATGTGCTTAGTATTATTGATTTCTAACTGGTTTGGTTTTATTTTAATGAATATAAGTAAAAATCTCTTCAATGAATCTTAATGAAATTCCATTAACAAGATAAAATAACTGTCATTTTATTCTTTACTTCCTCTTATAACTAAATACTTAAATTAGAAAAAATAACAATGAAAAGACGAGAGTGATGGAAGAGTAAGTTTCAGTTGTTCCATTTTTATTATACTCCCTCTGTTCAAATCTTTTTATTATACCCCCCTCTGTTTCAAATCTTTTTATCTGTATTCTTATTTAGTTTCATTAGCCTTTCTAATTTAATACAATATTTTTTATTACATTAAAACTTAAATACTTGCACCCAGAGGGTGCATATATTTGCTAGTATATATAAATCTAATTGACAAAGAAACAGCAGACTAAAACCCAGCAACACAAAACCTGCCCGCTTCTATCTACTTCCAAAAATTCATAAGACAAACAACCCCGGGAGACCAGTGATCTCCTCGGTCAACTGTCACACCACAAAAATATCTAAATATGTAGACCACTACATGCAACCACTCACAAAGAAATAAAATCCTACATACGAGACACAACGGACTTTCTAAATAAAATCAAACCACACCACAACAATACCACAGGAAGCGATTTTAGTCACAATGGATGTCAGATCCCTGTACTCTAACATTAAACACGACGAGACTCTCAGCCTTAGAGGAACACCTAAACAAGAGAACAACTAAAAACACCCACAGAAGTAATTTTAACACTGATGGAACACA
>JALAJA010000128.1:137500-149782 GCA_023376005.1 Doryteuthis pealeii | reverse complement strand
AAATTATAATTAATAAAACTGATTTAAATATTCCTCTGAATTTTTTAGATGAGGGCTGGTAATTGTAATTATTTGAATATCGGGGACTATGTCCTTGTCTTCATTGTTAAATACCACAATGGTTAAATGGGAAGAGAGCTAGCCTACTCCGGTGGATTGATAAAGGTTCGTTGGAAAGTTCCGTTTGAAGCGTTCCCCCAATACGACATGAAGCCCCCTAGTTTGAGAACTCGAAGTTTCAGTTTTTCAGGAAGGTTCCGATTCGAAAAAGGTCCCATGTCACAAAACACACGAAGAAGGCCGGGGGCCTCATATCGGCCGAAACGTGGTTGGTATAACAATAAAGATGAGCGGACAATTAGTATGAACATCAAAATTAATACTTAGATAAATAAGATATATTTTGGAGTAAATATGGCAAATAATATCGACAATGTTAAGAAATTTGAAAAAAACAAGTGTTTTCCCAAAAATAAGATGAATTTATTTATCGACGCTTTGACGTTTCGGTTTTCTTTAACCTTCATCAGGATGTATTATGGGGAGGAGAAATTGATGTGTTATAGATGACAGGAGATAAAAGATATAAATAAAATTTTTTTATCTCCTGCATCTATAAAACATCCATCATTTTCTTCACTCCATAATACATCCTGATGAAGGTTTAAAAGAAACCGAAAAGGTTTAAGCATCGATTAAAATAAATTCGTCTTATTTTGGAAACTTTGTATTTTCAAATTTCTTTAATATTGTCGGAATTTATTTCCATATTACTCCAATATATCTTTTTTAAATTAGTATTATTTTGATTATTCATACTATGTCCTCTCTTTATTGCTATAACACATCGAATTTAATGTTAAATTTAAAGCATCGATAAATAAATTCATCTTATTTTTGGAACACTTGTTTTTTCAAATTTCTTAATAAGATATATGGTAACTATTTAGAACTAGTTTAACTAAAGAAGGTAAAGAACTCGGTCTTTGATAGTATTATGATTGGAAATAATACCAGGCCAGGATTATGGGGCACCTATAGAGAATTGAACTTACTAGTAATGGTCTGCTAACCTAGCTTGTTAACCATTACACCATGTAAGTTGCCCAATATTACAAAGATGTAGGCAATAAAAAAATATAGTATTATGATTAGAAATTAATACTATATTCAACAATCTTTCGGTGTTGATTATTATATACCTAAATTAACATGTTGGAATCCTCAAAATCAAAATTATTTTTGATTTCTAAATTATGTTTGACTAAAGAAATTTAAAATCTCGAATGTCTCCAGAAATACGTCTTTGATTGTCTTGGAAACGATGATGGCGGTATAGATGAAGGAAAAGTAATCGACAACGAAGAAGAAAGAAAGAAAGAAAGAAAGAAAGAAAGAAAGAAATCGAAAAGAATTAAAGAAAGTGGTAGTGAAAATTAAAAAAAAAAAAAAAAGATAAGAGAAATGAAAAAATAAATCGAAAGAAAATAACATAACATCTACGAAGAAGAAAATGAAAAAGAAGAAAAATGCGTTAAGAAAGAGAAAACATGGAAGAATGAAAAGTAGAAGTAAAAGAACAAGATAAGAACTGGGGAAAAAGAAAAGACGAATAACAAAAGAAAGCCAAAAAAAAATTTAATTAAAAACAAAAAACGAAAGAAAAGACAGAGAAGAAGAAGAAAAGAAGAAGAAGAAGAAGAAGAAAAGAAGAAGAAGAAGAAAAGAAGAATAAGAAGAAGAAGAAGAAGAAGAAGAAGAAGAAGAGAACAGCGATGAAGAAGAAGAAATAAATGAAAGGCACCGAAGAAGAAAGAATTATAAATGGAAATTATAAGTAGAAGAAGAAAAAAAAAAGAAGAAAGGCCCAAAAGTAATAATAATAATAATAATAATAATAATAATAATAATAAGAAGAAGAAGAATAAGAAGAAGAAAAGAATGATAAACGGAAATATAATAATATAATAATAATAATAATAATAATAATAATAATTAATAATAATAATAATAATAAGAAGAAGGGAAGAAAGAAAGAGAATATAAACGGAAATAGAAGAAGGAAGAAGAAGAAGAGAAGAAGAAGAGAGGAAGAGGAAGAAGAGGAAGAAGAAGAAGAAGAAAAAAAATGATAAACAGAAATATGATAATAATAAATAATAATAATAATAATAATAATAATTAATAATAATAATAATATAATAATCAGAAGAAGAAGAAGAGAAGAAGAAGAAGAAGAAGAATGATAAAAACGGAAATAGAAGAAGAAGAAAAAAAGAAGAAGAAGAGAATGATAAACGGATATAGAAGAAGAAGAAGAAGAAGAAGAAGAAGAAGAAGAAGAAGAAGAAGAAGAAGAAGAAGAAGAATGATAAACGGAAATATAATAATAATAATAATAATAATAATAATAATAATAATAATAATAATAATAATAAGAAGAAGAAGAAGAAGAAGAAGAAGATTCATGTAAAATCTTGCCCTGTTAATAATTGAATAAACAAAACTTAAAAACAATTTTAATAAATCATTTTTGATTGCAATATTTTAAACTTAAACCAGCGTTAAATAACAGAAGGTAATTTATTAATGCCTTTTTCTACGAGGGAAGAAAACTGAGCCTCGTTTTGGTCGCTAAGGGAAATGGCAAGAATAAGCGTTTTTGAGAAAGAAAGAAATGCATCATTTTCCTTGATTTATTTTGCTGTCGTCAGATTAATTCAAAAAAGGTTTTATGTTGCATGTTTGTCAAAATTGGATTTTTTTTTTCTTGAAAAAAATTTAAATATTTCCCTTGTTTTGAATAAATTTTCATAATTTTTGTTCTTTTAAATTTTAGTTAAAATTATATTGTTTTCAAATTACTATTTGTTTTTCGTGCCGATTTAGCTCAATCGGTAGAGCACCCGACTAGGAATCGGAAGTTTCCTGGTTCGATACCGGTTCCCGCCAACTCAGAAACGGAATTGAGGACTTAGTGTTAATATGATATCTTTTAAAATTATAAAGATAATCTTGTAAGCGACAATAAATACGAACTTTATATATATATATTATATATATTATTATATATATATATATATATATATTGTTGTTGTTGGTAACAATGAATAATAATAATAATAATAATAATAATAATTATTATTATTATTATTATTACTAGCAAATATATGAACTCTCCGGGTGCAAGTATTTAAGTTTTAATATAATAAAATATCATGTTAAATTAGAAAGGCTAATGAAACTGAATAAGAATTCAGATAAAAAGATTTGGAACAGAGGGGGTATGATCGAAAAATAGAACAGCTTTGAAATTAACTCTTCCATCATTTTCCCTTACTCCCGTCTTTCATTGGTAAATTTTCCTAATTTAACTATTTAGTTAAAATAGGAAGTAAAGAATAAAATTACAGTTATTTCTTCTTGTTAATGAATTTCTTTTAGGATTTATTGAAGAGATTTTTACTCATGTTCATTAAGATAAAACCAAACAATTAGAAATCAATAATACCAAGCACATTTTTATTAAAATCAGTTTTTTTAATATCAATATGCAAATTTAGCTTTACGTTTACACTAAAACTGGTATTTATTGTATATATTAAATACAATTGCATGTTAATAGTATTTAGGTAAGGCCAACAGTATTAATAATGTCAAACAGTTTTATTATTAATTGCGGTTTAAATAGAAATAGAATCATGGAGAATGTGATGTAAATAACTAAGGGAATTGTGACTTGAGTAGTAATATAGTTTCGGTTACAGACAGAAAAACATACAATCTCCATTATAAATAAGATATATATATTGTTGTTGTTGTTGGTAACAATGAATAATAATAATAATGATAATAATATTAATTATTATTATTCTTTTGAGTTTTCACATCAGTGTTAGCTGATGGTCTTTCACTGGAGTCTGAGTGACAGCAAGTCTCCTCAGGTCTCCAGGACTCTTCTGAGTATTCTGGCAGATTGCAGCAGTGCAGTGTTTTGAATGGTTTCAATCCTTCCTCTGATATCCAAACTTTCCAAACCCTTTTCTAATCCTTTTGGGACTGTTCCAAGTGCACCAACTACAATTGGTATAACTTTCACTTTCATATTCCATAACTTTTTCAGTTCTCTGGCAAGGTCCAGATATTTGTCAATTTTTTCATTTTCCTTTAACTTCACCCTGTGATCGCTGGCACTGCAAAATCCACCAGTTGACAAGTTCTTCTTTTTGTTAATCAACACTAGGTCTGGTCTTCTTGCTGGGATAAGGTGATCCGTTTAATTTCAAAGTCCCAGAGAATTTTATGCGTTTCGTTCTCAAGAACAGATTCTGGTTTATGCATATACTATTTTGTTGTGTGGTCAAAATTTAATTTCTTGCATAATTCCCAGTGGATCACCTTCCCAACCCAGTCGTGTCTAGTTTTGTATTCTCGTTGTGCTAGTTTGCTACATTCGCAGAGTATATGGTTTACCACTTCGGGTCAGAATGAGAGAGGGTGTAATGGCAATGAAGGGGTACTCCACTCCCACCCGATGAGCCCCAGAACTGGAACCTCACAACTAGATGCAGTTTAAATCATACCCAGGACAACATTATGAAGATTGTATTTGTTGCATCATATTATTAGAAAAATTCCCTCAGAATTAAAAAAAATATATTTTTCTAAGCTTTTGTATTGTTTAGAAATATCAATAAAAATATCAATAAAAATATCAATATCAAAAATATCAAAAATATATATCAATAAATATTTTTAAAAATCAATAAAAAATATTTTAGAAATATCAATAAAAAAAGTATTAGAAAAATTCCCTCAGAATTAAAAAAGATATATTTTTCTAAGCTTTCGTATTGTTTAGAAATATAAAAAAAATATCCATAAAAATATCAATATCAAAAATATATATCAATAAATATAAAAAATATCAATAAAAAATATTCTAGAAATATCAAATAAAAAAAGTATTAGAAAAATTCCCTCAGAATTAAAAAAAAATTTTTTTTCTAAGCTTGCGTATTGTTTAGAAATATAAAAAAAAATCCATAAAAATATCAATATCAAAAATATATATCAATAAATATAAAAAATATCTATAAAAATATTCTAGAAATACCAATAAAATAAGTATTAGAAAAATTCCCTCAGAATTAAAAAAAATATTTTTCTAAGCTTTCGTATTGTTTAGAAATATAAAAAAAAAATATCCATAAAAATATCAATATCAAAAATATATATCAATAAATATAAAAAATATCTATAAAAAATATTCTAGAAATATCAATAAAAAAAGTATTAGAAAAATTCCCTCAGAATTAAATAAAATATTTTTCTAAGCTTTCGTATTGTTTAGAAATATAATAAAAAAATATCCATAAAAATATCAATATAAAAAAATCAAAAATATATATCAATGAATATTTTTAAAAATCAATAAAAAATATTTTAGAAATATCAATAAAAAAAGTATTAGAAAAATTCCCTCAGAATTAAAAAAAATTTTTCTAAGCTTTCGTATTGTTTAGAAATATCAAACTTGATGTGTTTTTTTAAAGTCCATAGAATTATTTAGTATTTCCCAAAATAATGCGAACAGTACGTTAATAAGATGCTGTTATATTCTGAAGACTTAGGAACTGTAAAGCGGTTGGTCTCTATAAAAAAAATCTCATGATTAATACGGCCAAATTCGCTGCCAATGGTAACAAAAGCTACTAAATACAACATTATCGTAATGATGGAGATTATATGTCTGTCTATAACCGAAACGATGTCATTACAAACGCCACAATTCCCTTAGTTATATACGTTATATTCTTAATGGTTATTAATTAAATAATCATTATTTAATCTTAATTAGCATCTTATTATTAAGAAAGTCTCAAATTAGATCTAGCTAAGATAGATTTGCTTCAAAACTGGCCATACTATTAATGTCTGAAATCTTGCAAGATATCTCATATATCACTAAGAAATAAAGATTTACACAATATATGGTATGGTTAATTCGCATACTGGTTTTAACAAAACCAGATTTAATAATTAGTTACTCATTATTATTAATTTCCAACATTATTGTTTTATTCTTATACGTATTAAAAGTAATCCTAAGTTTAATCTTATATAATGAAATCAATAGGAATGAAATAAAAATAACAGCAATCTTTTTATATGTATTTTTATTTAGTTTCGATAGTCTTTCTAATTTTATGTCATAGTTAGTGACATTAGAACTTTACTTACACCCGACGAATGGCGCTTATTTTTGTTAGATAATACATCATCATCATCATCATCATCATCATCATTCAAGTCTGAGAGTACGGATTCCCATCACTCTTTTTCTCTTTCAATCTGTCACTATCGACCAAAAGAAAGAAAAGAAAAAAAGAAGAAAGAGAGAAGGAAAGAAGGAAGAAGAAAGAAAGAAAGAAAAAAAAGAAAAAGAAAGAAGAAAAAAAGAAAAGAAAGAAAGAAAAAAGAAAGAAAAGAAAGAAAGAAGAAAGAAAAGAAAGAAAAAAAAAAGAAAGAAAGAAGGAAAAAAAAAGAAAGAAAGAAAGAAAGAAAAGAAAGAAAGAAGAAAGAAAGAAAAAGAAAAAAAAAAAAAGAAGAAAGAAGAAAGAAGAAAGAAGAAAGAAAGAAAAAGAAAGAAAAAGAAAGAAAGAAAAGAAAGAAAAGAAAGAAAGGAAAAAAGAAAGAAAAAAGAAAGAAAGAAAGAAAGAAAAAAGAAAGAAAGAAAGAAAGAAAGAAAGAAAAGAAGAAAGAAATAGAAAGAAAAGAAGAAAGACAGAAATGAAAGAGAGAGAAAGAAAGAAGGAAAAGAAAAAATGAAAAAAGAAAGAAAGAAAAGAAAAGAAAGAAAGAAAGGAAGAAATGAAAAAAGAAAGAAAGAAAGAAAAGAAAGAAAGAAAGAAAGAAAAAGAAAGAAAGAAAGAAAGAAAGAATAAATAGAATAAAAAAGAAAGCATCCTGATGTATTTTTTTTTTTTGCTGGCCGACCCACACTGGTATGCCCTTGTGCAGGTACTCAGTGGAGATCGTCACTCATGATTCTTCCTTGCTTCTCCAGGGTGTCCATCGTGTCTTGTTCGTCTTACCCAAATGGGTTGTATGATAAGGACAACTGGCTGTACAGCTGCTCTTTTGTGGGTGCTGCCTCCAGGGTATGTTCAAGACAGCACGTATTATCCTTGTACAGTTCCATCTCACTCTTTCTTTAGGCGCTTCGTTAATCCAACTGGTGCACACATACAGTAGCACTGACATGGGTAAAGTTAGGAAGAATTATCGCTTTAGCTCATTCGAGAGATCAGATTTCCATATGATCAATGATCTGTCAATAGCAACCCCTGCTTTTTTATACGTATATTGACATCGCATTCTGTAGATGTGACATTACTACCTAGGTTCGTGAACTAGTCCATTAATTTCAGAGGCTTACTATCAACTACCCATAGTTACCTATAAAACCTTTTCTTCTATTTATTTATTGTCTTATTTTAAACTAGAAGCGGCTACCCGGCGTCGCCTGGGTAGAAGGCGGGGTAGAAAAAAAGTTAGTCTCGCAGATCCATTATTACTGAATCACGAGTTGTATATATATATATATGTAAAAAAAAGACCTTGCGTTGAGTTAGCCACTTTGAAAAGAAAAATTGATGTCTACTATTTAGAATAGTATTATCTGCGTTATTCGGACTATTGTCCCCATCTTCTTTGTTATTTGTACAACGTTTCGGCCGATATGCCCGCCGGCCTTCTTCAGGTATTTCTTGTCGGACTCTGGAACCTTCTCGAACTCGGGAACCTTCTCCGACAAGAAATACCTGAAGAAGGCCGGAGGACATATAACAATGAAGATGGGGACAAAAGTCGAATAATTCAGAGAAATACTATTTAGAATATTAATGCAAAAAAAAAAAAAAAAAAAAAAATTCCATGCTGCTATCATCTAAAATTTATTTTTATTATCTTCACAAATATAAATCAAATCATCATTATTTTTTTTTCTCAAAAAGCAAGATCTGGGGATAGTGAAAGTTTATACATATTTACTATTTCATTAATTGTTTTATTTTAATTGTTTCCTCCGGACATACATACATACAAACTGCTCTTTATATATGGATAGATGTATTTACCAGTCCCTCCATGTGAGTAGGATGTGACACAAGGTCAATTTTTAAGCGGGGTTTAACAAGTTTGAATTCAGAGTTTTTCTTCTGCTAGATCGGTTAAAGGGCCGAAGTTTGCTCTTCTATTTACCCATAGCTGGAGGGAGAACAGTTGGATAAATAACTTTTCCAAGGGGATTAGCGCTATGTGAAAGGCAAACCGCTTCTTCCGGGATTGTAACTCAAGTCGTCGAGTTCCTCTCCTACGGCGATAACCATTACACTTCAAGCGCATCAGTTTTTGTACTTCGTTTTGGTGTGGTGGGAGAGCCGCTGTGAGCGGATTCAAGTAGGCAAAGAGTTAAGGAATAATCGGTCCGGTTTTAGTATGTGGCTAACCTTTTTGATTCTGTTATCGTATGTAGCCTACCCGATTTGAATGTGTCCTACCTCAGTAAGAGTATATTTATAGATATAAGTAGTAGGCAATTCATTGAAACTAATTATTTTTCACATATATTCAATTTCAAGAAATGCAATTCAGTCATAAGCTGTAGATAGTAATTAAGAATGATTAAAAAAGAATTTATCCATAATTTACATGAATCAAAGATCTATTTGATTCTAAAATATTCTAAAACTCTGAAATAGGGTTAGGGTTAGCAGTTATTATTATAGCTTTATAATATGCTTTTTATGGTAGGCCACATATTATAAGAGAGACATGATTTCGTAGGCCACATTCAAAATCTAGGCCATATACTATAATTGTACCGAATAATCTAATATTTATGAAAAAGTTATGTAATAAATTGCATTCATAAAACAAATGCAGAAACCTTAATATGCAAATGAGTGTACAGTTAAAAGACTGATCTTGCAGACCGTGTCTTTTTCTTTCTTTTTTTTGTGTCTAAAGTTTTAGAAGTCTCTTTGGACCATATGACCTTTAGGCACCCCTTTTTGATCTCGATTAAGAAAGGACATGTTTTTCATTTACACCGTCAATATCCGGTTGTTTTTAACAGACGATTGTTAGAATTTAAAGAAAATTATAAAACTAACCCTACCCCTACTCTCTAACCCCTAACCCTAACCCTAACCCCAGACCATAAAACCTTTAGACACCCATTTTGCAATATCCGGTTATTTGTTAGGGTTAGGGGTTAGGGTTAGGGGTTAGGGTCATAATTTTAAAAAATCTAAAAATCGTCTGTTAAAACAACCGGATATTGACGGTGTAAATGAAAAACATGCCCTTTCTTAATCGAGATCAAAAAGGGGTGCCTAAAGGTCATATGGTCCGTCTCTTTTTTAAGGGCGTCGACATTTTTCCTTTGCAAGATACAGGAAGTTTCCAATCTTTATGAAAGATAGTTTGTAAACTCACGGATATCACCGGTCACGGATATCGCCGGTCTGAATTATTAGCCGACTAGCAGGACCTCGCATTGTCTACTCTTTCATTTGCTTGGATACCGATGTGACTTGGTGTCCAGATAAATATAATGCTATTATTTTTGGAGAGAGTGTTTATTTTATTTAGGAAATTGGTAATCAGAGGAGATGATGTGTCTTTGTTCTGTAATGCTAGCAGGACTGATTTAGAGTCTGTGAATATAATAAATATACACAGACTAAACGAAATACAAGCCATTTTGCAGACCTTATCATTTTTTATTATGATTTATATATATATATATATATATATATATATATATATATATATATATATATAAAATGTTGTTCTTGTTCCAACGGGAGAAAATTTAATGTTTTATAAAAAGAAGAAGGTCCGCAAAATGTATTATGTTCTCAGAAAATTTTTTAAATTCTTTTTATCTTACATACGCGACACGTATTTCTGATCTGTTGTCTTCTTCAGGCATTGAATTATTATTTTGGCAGAATATGTCCGATATTTGATAGGTTGGGTGTGTTTCTGCAACTTTTCTATAATATAATATTATAATAGAAAAGTTGCAGAAACACACACAACCTATCAAATATCGGACATATTCTGCCAAAATAATAACTCAATGCCTGAAGAAGACAACAGATCAGAAACACGTGTCATGTATATATATAATATATATATATATATATATATATATATACACTAGATTATTACAAGCGTTTGATATGTTTACTTAATAGTTATTGCAAATAGTTCAATATGTAAAAAGTATAATAATCTTGATTTAACTCTCTCCCATTCCATTTTTTTCTTTCTTTCCTTCTTTTCATCTTTTCATTATGTTCGATTGAAACAGATTAGTGTTATCATTTACGCGTGCCCGCCTCTCTCTCTATCTTTCCCCTACTTCTTTCTTTCTTTTGTTCTTATCACATTTTTACTGTGTAACATATCATTTTTCTTCCCTTTCTTTCTTTATAATAAAAACGGAATGGTCCAGTATTTAGCTGCGATGACGGCACTTATAAGAAATAAGAATTCTACGGATAAGCAACATCAAATTATTAGGATGTACATTTTTGCATTACATCTTGGGGCGATTTGGACGGTCTTATTTTTAATCAGAGGGTGTTGCAAGATGATAACGGTCGTACTTTTAAGGAACAAGTGTATTAATATACAGATGTGGGAAACAAACTCTAGAAGCGTGTTTGTTCGTTCCTTTCACCCCTGAGATCAAGTGGTAACTAACCTTAACGCATGCGCATTCACCATTTTTCATCCCGATTAAAAAAAATTAACCACGCCTTCCCCCTCAAAAAATAAAATAAATAAATAAATAAATAAATAAAAATAAAATTAAACGTCCTGATACAATGGATAATCAAGCAAGTAATAGTTAAGGAATACTAATAAATGATTAAAAAGTTTCTGAATTTTATCCTTTCTTTATTAAACAAAAAACAAAAAAAAAAAACCCCAAAAAAACAAAAAGCAAACAAAAAAAAAAAAAAAACAAACAAATAAAAAGCATCACAAACAACAACAACACCCCCACCCTCGACAAAATCGAAAAAAAAAAAACAAACAAAAAACGAAACAATAATGTCTGTCCACCCGGGGTGAGTCGATCTATCCTGACAACCTAACATTCTGTCTTTCGTTTGCTACCCGATCCGCAGCGACTTTCCCATATTTCTACCCCAGAGGCTCCGGGTAAGGACGCGTCTCTGCTCGGGTGTCGTATCAGAGGTGTTATTAACCAAATGCTCACCAGTAACGGGGAGTTTAATTCATTAAAATCCGTGAAAACCGATAGCCGGATGTCGATTTACGAATTTCCATACTTGATTCTGGCCCGGAATAGTAATAGAGTTTAGCAAGGTGGCAAGCGACAGGGCCGCTTATGTAATTGCAGTTTATAATGCGGTTTTTATGGTAACAGTGATGAAGGTAGTGTGTTTTGTCGCAGGTTTTGTTTTATTTATTTGTTTATTTATTTGTGTATTTTAGTCGGTGGTTGACTTAGAAGTGTGAGAAAAAAGCTCGTGTCGTGGTGAGGTCGTAAAGTGGAGTAAAGTGACAAAGAAAAATACGAATAAAAGAATACAAGGGAGAAGAAAGAAAGAAGAGCATGAAAAAGAAAAAAGAAAAGAAAGGAAAAAAAGAAAAAGAAAAAAAAACGAATGAGAAAATCGAAGAAATATCCCGAAAGAAAAAAGAAAGAAAGAAAGAAAGAAAAATTGATAGAAAGATAAAAAGTGTGAAATGTTTTGAAAAAGTGCTATAATGATTGAAAGAAAGCAGAGATAGAAGGGAGAAAGAGAGAGGCATGTAAGAAATAATTGAATAAAGAGAAAGAAAGAAAGAAAGAAAGAAGAGGGAATATCCTAGATAGATTAAGAAAAAGTAGAAAGAAAGAGAATATCTATCTATACATATACATAAAGGGCAGTTGTGTGAATCTGTATGTCCGGAGGAAACTTTGAAAATAAAACAATTAACGATAAAGTAAATATATATACACATTAAATATCACAAGGCTTAGTTTTTGAGTAAAAATAAAAGAGATTTGATTTATATTCGTGAAGATAATTAAAAAATAAAATTTAAATGATAACAGTATGGATTTTTTATTACTTACGAAACCGTTTTCCTCTGATTTGGACTTTTAGTCTAAGGTAAAAAAGGAACATCTGAACAAAGCCGTTTAAAATGAAAAATTCTCCATTTATCGTTAATTGCGTTCCA
>JALAJA010000128.1:125000-132500 GCA_023376005.1 Doryteuthis pealeii | reverse complement strand
GAAAAACGGAAGAAACTGAAAATGTGAAGATGAATAAAAACTTATTAAGCAGAAAATCACCTCAAAATATAAAACAAATGAAACAAGACAAATGTTAAATAAAAGCCAAAACAAACAAACAAACAAAAACAAACAACGGAAAAGGCATTTGAAAAAAAGAAAAATACTATTAGACCGGAGCAGTAGGCCAATAGTTTTTTAATGCAACGAAAGTCGACAAATTAGGAAATACAAGACTTTAATTTAACCAAAAAATATCCAAATAAAAAAAAGGTAATAGTGAAAAAAAAAAAAAAGATATAAAAAAATATTAAAAAAAAAAAATGGACATAAAGAAAAATAAATGACTCATTGCAAAAAAAAAAAAAAAAAAAAAAAAAATCGGCGTGGCATGCTTTGTCTACTTCCGGCGGAAGTCAAAAAGCGTGGACTAGAAGTAATTAGGAGCCATCTTGGCAGCGACTACCACTATCTCTCTCTCTCTCTCTCTCTCTCTCCTTCTCTCTTCTCTCTTCTCTCTGTCTCTCCTTCTCTCTCTCTCTCCTTCTCCCTCTCTCTCTCCTTCTCTCTCTCTCCTTCTCTCTCTCCTCCTCTCTCTCTCTCCTTCTCTCTCTCTCTCTCCTTCTCTCTCTCTCTCTCAGACACAGACACGCTCGTACGCACCCACATACGCACACACACAAACACCACACACACACACACACACACACACCTAATTTATTTTGTCTATTCTTTTACTAAGCGTAATATAGTTTGGCAAAAGCCGTAAATATTGAGCCACCCAGTGAGCATCAAACTCACCCACACAATAAACCTACAAATCTATTTTGTTAACTTTTGGTAAGTCTCCACCAAACTGGAATATTTACCACGTACCGCATGTGTACGGGTTAGGCACAAGGCCCTATTAATGTGTGACCACCCACGAACCGAAGCTCATGGGTGACTTGTGCAAAAAAACATGTTGATCCCGTTGGAATTCCCCCTCAAAGGGGCGCCTCAGGCACTGGGCAATAAACCCAGCCCTGCCCCTTTAAATCAAGGGGGCAGGTGTTGCCTGGGGGGATGGTCCCCTGGGATCAACGATGTTAGCTTGTAAGGTCCAGGGCCGTAGCCACTGGACCCTCCGGTCGAAACCGGACTGACCATGTCTAGCACTTTCATTAATCACTTACTGCCTCACTTAGTCTAAATCCTTTGATCCGTTTATCCCACCCACTCAAAAAAATCTTCTTTAACCTCGAAAAGTAACAAAGCTAATAACTAAACATTAAACATGCTAGCAAAATAAAAAACGCCCTCTGGGCGTCGTAAAATAAATATTGCCTAAGGGATAGTAGTTAAAAATTTAATATCAGAGAGTTTGTATCATAAGTAAAGTAAAATCATCAAATTTATTAAAGGAGTAAAAAATAAAATAAATTTATTAAAGGAGTAAAAAATATAAAAAATTGAAATGGAAACTTAGTTCTGATAACTTTTTAAAGTTATCAGAACTAAGTTTCCATTTTAATTTTTATATTTTTTACTCCTTTAATAAATTTATTTTATATATTAAAATAAAACAAACTATATATAGATAGATAATACCAGGTATGTATTTATTAAAACTTGTTTAAAAAAACCGATGTCTAACATTGCATGCTCAAATTTTGAGTGTATTTATTCTACGTTATGACGTTTTAGGTAGTGTGACGTAATCAGTGACGTCGTTTTTGTTACAGACAAAAACCGGAAGCGAATCTCCATTATTAATAGATGTAGATAGATTATTTTATGTATTTATTTAATAATGTTTATTTCATGAATAGTTTTTTATAAAAAAGATTTTAGTTTTCCTGATTACTCGAAAATGAAAGTATTAATAAAAAAAGTTATCGTTAAATGATTTCGTTTGATTTGTTATTTAATTCGCTGTAAAAAATAATTCAATGTATGAAAACACATACAAATTACATATTTAAAAATATTATTTCTTTTCTTTCTAACCAAATGAATATTTTAAAGATAGGAATAGAAATATGCGATAAATAAGATTTGGTTTTTCGTTAAAATTTAGTATGAAAAATCTTACAGAATTCTAAGCTGTCCGAAGCAAAATATATTTTTTTAACTCGCTACAAAAAATAATTCAATGGATAAAAATACCTACACATTACATATTTAGAAAGATTATTTTCTTTTCTTTCTAACCATATAGATATTTTAAAGATTGAACCGTAAATAGGCGAGAAAAATTTTTTTTTTGTAAAATTTAGTCTGAAAAAAAATCTATATCTGTGGCGACTACTTTTCCTCCTCGTTCTCTATCTCCTTCCTTCGACTCCGCCTTTTACTTTTTTATCGTCTATATATATTTCTGGTGAAGCGCGTGGTGTAATGGTTAAAGTAAAGGGAAATGGACCTCTCGCCCCGAGTTCAAATCCTGGACGGGGTAATTGCATTTCACTTAGCGCTAATATCCTTGGGAAAGGTATGAATTCTACACTTCCTCCAGCTAGGGGTAAATAGTAGGGCAGACTGGGCTCTTTAACATTGGTTAGGCAACCGGGCTAGGAGAAGGAAAACTCTGAATTCAAACCTGTTATACTCCGCTTAAGAAATTGACCTTGTGTCACATCCTGCTCGTGAGGAGGGGTTGGTAAATATATATATATTTCTGTTTTAGAATAACATTCATTCGGATGAAGCCTCAAAAACCAACAGAGGTTAAATATCAATTGAATGTAATTGTCTGTGTTCCTTATTCACTTTTCCATAACACAACACACCTCTCACACACACACACACACATATATATATTATATATATATATATATATATATATATATATGTGTGTGTGTGGGTGTGTGTATACATAATCAGGTCGCTTGCAGTTACGAATCACTTTTTCCTTTTCCTCATGAAACTGTCAAATTTATCCCGAGCACACTATATCTTATTATAATGGAGATTGTGGGTTTGTCTGTCTGTAACCGAAACTATATTACTACTCAAGTCACAATTCCCTTCGTTATTTACATCACATTCTCCATGATTTTATTTATATTTAAACCTCAATTATTAATAAAATTGCTTCACCTTTTTATTAGTGTTGTGCATATCTACATACAAATAACATGCAGTTGTATTTATATATACAAAAAATAGCGGTTTACAGTGTGAATGGGAAGGCTAATTTGCATATTGATATTAAAAATGTGATTTTATTAAATATGTGCTTAGTATTATTGATTTCTAATTGTTTGGTTTTATTTTCATGAATATAAGCAAAAATCTCTTCAATGAATCTTAAATGAAATCCATTAACAAGAAAAGACAACTGTCATTTTATTCTTTATTTCCTAATTTAACTAAATAGTTAAATAAGTAAAATTCAGCAATGAAAGACGGGAGTGATGGAAGAGTAAGTTTCATTTCTATTTTTCTATTATACCCCCACTCTGTTACATATCTTTTTATCTGCCTTCTTATTAGACTTTCTAATTTAATACGATATTTCATTACATTAAAACTTAAATACTTGCACCCGGAGGGTGCATATATTTGCTAGTATAGATAAATAGATGTGAACATATAGATAGATGTGAACAAATAGATGTGAACAGATAGATAGATGTGATAGATAGACAGATATGAACATACATATGGATAGACTGTGATTGATTGATAGATATACACAAAAATATACAAAATGGCCGCTCAGCCCGCCTCCGTATTCGCCGACCCGAGGGAAGAACGTTCTTTGCAGAAACGACTTTTAAAAACATTCTACTTTGAGTGACAACAATAAATGTCGAGCGAAAACGTCTAAAAGTCAAAGATTTTTGATTGTTTGGTAAACAGAGTCATCGCGTGATAGTTATTTTTTCTTGAAAATAAAAAAAGTATTTGTTTTTCTAAGAATTGCGTAAATTTTGGCACTTTGATTAAAAATATAAAAGATTTTTCATCAGAAACTGTCAACTTCTCCCCAAAATTAAAAAAAAATTGTGAATACTAGCAAAATAAAAAGACACCCCCCGGGCGATGTAAAAATCATTTTTTGAAAGATATTGCCTGAGGGGATGGGAGCTGAAAATTCAATGTTATAGAGTGTGTACCATAAGTATGTAAAATCGTCAAATTTATTAAAGGAGTAAAAAGAAAGAAAGAAAGAAAGAAAGAAAGACAATTTTAAATGGAAACAGTTCCGATAACTTTAAATATTATATTAGAATAAAACAATCGACGAGTCATTTCCCACGATTCTAACACTAGCCCACGCGCCTCCATACATATATATATATATATATATATATATATATTATATATATATATATATATATAGGCGATCTTCGTATCTATAGCTCTGCTGATGAGACCTAATAGGTCGAAATGTACATTCAGAGATTGATTTTTCTCGATTTGTTTAGCCTTACATTTAAGTAGTTAAATCCCGCCTAATTAATCATTAATGAATTAACTTTCAAAAAAATTAGGTTTGACTTCAATTAAGCACATATTCTCCCAAATATTGTCGGCTGAAAATAGCTATATATATATATATATATATATATATATATATATAGTCATACACACAACTCCCATGAACCCCCCCTCACATATATAAGATCATTAAAAAAATAACCCACCTCATAGAGGTTCTTCACGGAACAAATGGACTTGCTACTCGTCTACCCGGATTTTAATAGCATGTCAAACCCTCAAAAACACTTCAATTTTTATAGTTCTTCTATAATGCTCCCTTTCAAAAAATCTATAAACAATTTCTTCAAATAATAAATTTTCTCCTGACGATGACCTAAGGTCGAAACTAGTTGAGAATAAACAACATACAAGAAATATTCCTGATTGTCTTATTACTTTTTGTTCATACTATATATATATATATATATATGAGGAAAAATGAGTAAAGAAAAGAAATGTAGATGGATAAAATGAATTTAATCGATATCACATTAATCGATATCACTTACACATGTGTTTAGGTCAGTTTATGTATGTGAAAATATTTCGCACACATAGAAGATTCGACCTTCATCAGAGTGAACATTTATTTTGAATGAAGGTCGAATCTTCTATGTGTGCGAAAATATTTTCACACACATAAACTGACCGAAACACATGTGTAAGTGATATCGATTAATGTGATATCGATTAAATTCATTTTATCCATCTATATTTCTTTCCTTTACTCATTTTCCTCATATTGTCGGATTCAATTCCTTTTCCATTTTCACACACACACACACACACACACACACACACATATATATATATATATATATTATAAAAAAAGGAAGGTCCGCAAAATGTATTTTGTTCTCAGAAAAAATGTTTTAATTCTTTTTGTTTTACATATGCAACACGTGTTTCAGATCTTCTGGTATCTTCTTCAGGCTTTGATTATCAATCAAAGCCTGAAGAAGATACCAGAAGATCTGAAACACGTGTTGCATATGTAAAACAAAAAGAATTAAAACATTTTTTCTGAGAACAAAATACATTTTGCGGACCTTCCTTTTTTTTATATAATATTGAATTTTCTCCCGTTGGAACCAGAACAACATTTTTTAAATATATATATATATATATATATATATATATATATATATATATATATATATATATGTATATATATATATATATATACAACTAGTATATTTAAAAGTTGCAGTTTCTACTGAGTTCTCAATATCTAGGATAATCGTGTGTAAGTGTGTGTGTATATATATATATGTGTGTGTGTAACTCAAAACTAACAAACAATATTTATATAGTTGACGGACGGACAAAATACCAAAAAATAGTCATCATAAAATATCGTCCATATTGTCTGCCCACCATCCAAAATAACAAATAACTAAAAGTGTTAGTAAAGATTAAAAAAGAAAGAAAGAAAAAGAAATGAAAAGAAAAGAAAAAAGAAATGAAAAGAAAAGAAAAGAAAAAGAAAAGTTCAGTCCAAGATGGCGCCTGCGTGTTGTTATTTATCGAAAAAGATATCAACGCTTGTCGATTAAGTTAGAATTAAAAGGTGCAAACAATCCGCCAAGGAAAAAAAGAATGCCGGGTCTTGAAGTCACGTTTCATAAACTGTGGGTGGTAAATCGAGAGGACGACCCCGGGACAATCGATTCATTTGGTCTGTTCGTTTAGGGTCTTAGAAGGAGGTAAAACTCAAAAATATAAGATTAAATAAAAAGAAGGAAGGATACGAGCCGGTATATATATATATATATATAATAGTTTTGCATACACCACACTGTCTTTCTCTATCTCTCTCTATCTCTATCTCACACACAGACACACACATTCACACACACACACACACGCACACACACACACACACACACACAACACATATATATATATATATATATATATATATACAGACATACGCAGACGTACACCCACACACATATATATATAAGTTATATATAAATTGTATATTTAGGCCGCAGATTTTCGTGTAGGCATATCAACTCTAAATCCTTGTTTGTCTCTATATAGTTTTGCCCATAAGAATATATATATATATATATTATATATATATATATATATATATTATACACATACGTGTGTGTGTACATATATATATATATAAAATCGTTATCTGTATATATATATGTGTGTGTGTGTGTGTACATCTATATATATATATTATATATATATATATATATAATATATATATATATTATTATAATGGAGATTGTGGGTTTGTCTGTCTGTAACCGAAACTATATTACTATACAAGTCACAATTCCTTTAGTTATTTACATCATATTCTCCATGATTTTATTTTTATTTAAACCTCAATTATTAATAAAATTGTTTTACATTACTTACACTGTTGACCATATCTACATACTAATAACATGCAAGTGTATTTATATACACAACAAAATAGAGGTTTACAGTATGAATGGGAAGACTAATTTGCATATTGATCTTAAAAAATTGATTTTAATAAATATATGCTTAGTATTATTGATTTCTAATTGTTTGGTTTTATTTTATTGAATATGAGCAAAAATCTTTTCAATAAATCTTAAAAGAAATCCCTTAACAATAATAAATAACTGTAATATTATTCTTTACTTCGTATTTTAACTAAACAGTTTAATTAGGAAAATTTACCAATGAAAGACGGGAGTAACGGAAAATGATGGAAGAGTTAGTTTCAAAGTTGTTCTATTTTTCAATCATACCCCCTCTGTTCAAAATCTTTTTATCTACATTCTTATTCAGTTTCATTAGCCTTTCTAATCTAATATCATATTTTATTATAAAATTTAACTAAAATACTTGCACCCGGAGGGTGCATATATTTGCTAGTATATATATATATATATATATATATATATATATGCGCGCGTGCGCGTGTGTGTGTGTGCGTGTGTGTGCAGAGAGTCCGCGTATGCTTCTTTATAGATATACTAGCAAAAGGTACCTGGTCTATGGGGTGTTCCTAAAGATAAATTAAAAAAATCACCG
>JALAJA010000128.1:117500-122500 GCA_023376005.1 Doryteuthis pealeii | reverse complement strand
CTGAATGCAGCATTCTTGTGCAGCTACACCAAAAGTTACACACATCATCCTTAAATCCTTAAGAGAGCTCAATGTATAATAACTAATAAGTTAATCATATACGGATCAATGTTTATACTTTCAAAGAAAGAAAAACATAACAACCCGTCATTTGGCTATTATAAATTCATTTCGACTCACTATGAGCCTATCTGATGAGACTAGTCTCATACTGAGTTCTAGTAGGAATACATTTTTAATAGCCAAATGAAAGTTTGTTAAGTTCTGCTTACTGTGAATATATATATATATATATATATATATATATATATATATATATATTAAATCAATGGTAAAAATCGCACCTTAAGTGTATTGTATACTATAATGAAAAAATAATATGTATATATATATATATATATATATATATATATATATATATATATATATATATATATATATATATATATATGATGTTGAGGATCCATGTATGCTTCTAGTTGATATATGTTTGTTTATATATATGTATATGTATATGTATATATACATGCATATATACCTATATATTATATATATATACACATATATATATTATTTTTTCATTATAGTATACAATACATTAATAATAATAATAATAATAATAATAATATATATATATATATATATATATATATATATATATATATATAGTTGATGTATATTTTTGGGCTTTAGTATGAAGCAGTAGGAATAACAGAAACTCGGATATATATATATTATATATATATATATATATATATATATCATGTCGTGCAATTTGCACGGGTATCCAAGACAATCCCTCGCCAACCCTCCCTATCATTCATCGTCCCAGAGAGGTCCACCGTGCAGCATCCAGTATCATAGTTGGTCAATATATATATATATATATATATATATATATATATATATACAGATGATGGAAAATGTGGTAAGACAAATATATTATAGATATGGGAAAGTGGGCAGTTTTTATATAGTGCAAAAAACGCACGGGTGGCACAATAGCCTGTTCAGGAGACTTGCTCGTTAACCATAGCTCTACTATTCTAAGAAAAGACAAGGGCAAGGAGAAGTAGAAATGGGAGGAAAAAGAACGTATCTATCATTTAAAGTAATAATCACGTTGTGTTGATAGTCTTTCGCCTATAAAGACGCCATTGACGACGGCGGCGGATGGATGGATAGGAAGGAAGCAGACCTCTTGTTATGAAGGTTTACTGTTTAGTCTGTGTGAGTGACCTCATAAGAGGGGGCAGTTAGGGGGAGGCAGCGGCGGCGGAGGGGATCACCTGTCATCGAGTCAATCTTCCGACTGAAGTCTATGATTACAAACAAACGCCACCCAATTTGTTTTTTTCATAAGTGTCCGATGTGGCGATTGCTTTCATAAAAGAATATAAACGATAATAATAATAATAATAATCTTATTATAATGGAGATTGTGTGTTTTTCTGTCTGTAACCGAAACTATATTACTACTCAAGTCACAACTCCCTTAGTTATTGACATCACATTCTCCATGATTTTCTTTTCATTTAAACCTCAATTATTAGTAAAATTGTTTTACATTATTAATACTGTCAACCATATGTACATACTAACAACATACAATTATATTTATATATACAACAAAATGGCGGTTTACAATGTGAACGGGAAGGCTAATTTGCATATTGATATTAAAAATTTGATTTTAATAAATATATGCTTAGTATTATTGATTTCTAATTGTTTGGTTTTATTTTAATGAATATAAGCAAAAATCTCTTCAATGAATCTTAAATGAAATCCATTAACAAGAGAAAATAACTGTCATTTTATTCTTTACTTCCTCTTTTAAGTAAATACTTAAATTAGAAAAAATAACAATGAAAGACGAGAGTGATGGAAGAGTAAATTTCAGTTATTCTATTTTTTGATTATACCCTCTCTGTTTCAAATCTTCTTATCTGCATTCTTATTTAGTTTCACTAGCCTTTCTATTTTAATACAATATATTATTAAATTAAAACTTAAATACTTGCACCCGGAGGGTGCATATATTTGCTAGTAATAATAATAGAGATAGATTATAGGTATCAAGAAAGGAAGGGGGAAGAGGTCTTGCCAACATAGGGGACTGCGTAGAAACTATAATCCAACAACCCAATGACTGCACAAGAAAGAGCAAAGACAGATTACTTAAGGCAGCCAATAATAGCAGAAGTAACATATGGACAAACAGAAAAACAAAAACTAGAAAACAAAAATGGGAAGAAAAACAATCATATGGACACTTCAAACGACAAATCGGAGAGGTTGCACATGAAAAAACCTGGACATGGTTGAGAAAAGGAAACCTCAAAAGAGAAACTGAATCACTAATAATTGCTGCACAGGATAATGCCAAAAGGACAAACCATATCAAAGCCAAAATTGATAAGACCCAACAAAATAGTAAATGTAGACTATGCGGTGACAGAGATGAGACTGTAAACCATGTACTAAGCGAATGTAGCAAACTAGCACAATGGGAACACAAAACTAGGCACGACTGGGTTGGGAAGGTGATCCACTGGGAATTATGCAAAAAATTAAATTTTGACTATACAACAAAATGGTATATGCATAAACCAGAATCTGTTCTTGAGAACGAAACGCATAAAATTCTCTGGGGCTTTGAGATAAAAACGGATCACCTTATCCCAGCAAGAAGACCAGACCTAGTATTAATTAACAAAAAAGAAAGAACTTGACAACTGGTGGATTTTGCAGTTCCAGCAGATTACAGGGTGAAGCTAAAGAAAAATGAAAAAATGGACAAATACCTGGACCTTGCCAGAAAACTGAAAAAGTTATGGAATATGAAAGTGAAGGTGATACCAATTGTAGTTGGTGCACTTGGAACGGTCCAAAAATGATTGGAAAAGGGTTTGGAAAGTTTGGATATCAAAGGAAGGATTGAAACCATTCAGAACACTGCACTGCTGCAATCTGCCAGAATACTCAGAAGAGTCCTGGAGACCTAAGGAGACTTGCTGTCACTCAGACTCCAGTGAAAGACCATCAGCTAATGATGATGTGAAAACTCAAAAGGAGCAAGTAATAATAATAATAATAATAATAATAATAATAATAATAATAATAATAATAATAAGGAGCAAATAATAATAATAATAATAATAAGGAGCAAATAATAATAATAATAAGGAGTAAATAATAATAACAATAATAATGATAATAATAATAATAATAATAATAATAATAATAATGATAATAAGGAGCAAATAATAACAATAACAATAATAATAATAATAATAATAATAAAGAAGAAGAAGAAGAAGAACCTGCCATCTTGTGGATTTTGCTGTCCCAGCTGATCACCGAGTGAAAATGAAGGAAAGCGAAAAGATAGACAAATACTTGGACCTTGCCAGAGAACTGAATAAGCTGTGGAACATGAAGGTGAAGGTCGTACCAATTGTAATTGGTGCCCTTGGAACGATCCCCAAAGCACTGGAAAAGAATTTGGGTGAACTGGAAATCAGAGGAAGAATCGAGACCATCCAAACTAAGGCACTGTTGGGATCGGCTAGAATACTCAGAAGAGTCCTGGAGACCTGAGGAGACTTGCTGCCACTTAGCTTCCCGTGAACCACCAACTACGGCAGGTGTGAATGAATTAATGTATACATATAAATATATGTAAATTAATATATACCTATAAATGTATGTGCATATATGCGTAGGCTCTTATTATATATATATATATATATATATATATATATATATATATATATATATAATATATATATATATAACACATCGAAACAGGACTGTATGTTGGTGACTATATATATGATCCCTACCGTTGTATGTTGAGATCTCCGGAGAAGAAATTCGTTGAGGTCTGCCGATTACGCTTAAATTGCAAGGCTCTCCTTAAAAATCGGATTGATCTCTCTATGGCAGTTTTTACATATGAATGTATTTATCAGTAAAAATCCATTTTGGTCTATCTGCCCAATCCACTTCCGCAAGTGGGTTGGGCGCATAGACTAGTGGCTAGAGGCTCTGATTGATGAAAAATCGATCGAGTTTCGATCCCGGCAGGAGGCGGTCTTTTAAGTCTAGCCGCACTAAAAAGATGTGGTACGTCGAAACAGAACTGCATGTGGATGACTATATATATATAGAGAGAGATATATATATAGATATATAGATAGGCGTGTGCGCTAGTGGTTAGAATCGTGGAAAATGGACTCGTCGATTCGAGTTCAATTCCTAGACGAAGCTGTTGGCATTTCACATAGCGCTAATACCATTGGAAAATGTATGAATACATATTCTCCCTCCAGCTATGGGTTAAATAGTAGGGCAGACTGGGCTCTTTAACCTTGGATAGGTAGCCAGTCTAGGAGAGGGATAACTCTGAATTCAAAATTCCTGAGGTCGGTCGTTGTGTGGCATTCCTTGATGCACCAATTCTTTCCTATCGACTGTGCCAAAAAGTGTGGAATGGTCCTACACAAGCCTTCACCACTATAAACAAATCACTGTGTTGGTTGATCACTGGATGAACACTCATGCGTCGAAACTCGACGAGAGTGTCCACTTTTTATTCTTTTTATTATATATATATTATATATATATATATATATATATATATATATAATAAAAAAATATATATATAAGATAGATATATATATAAAATAGGTATATTTGGGCAGCATTTATTCATTCAAACAAATTTAGTTAAAAAAAAAAGGAATATTTATTGTTTTGGTATTTTTCCTTTTTTTCTTAAAATTTTTGTAACAATTTTTTCACGTTATAACCATGAAATAAATTAATGAATTTTCCAAAAGAGATTTCATTTACAAACCTAGTATATTTTTGGTGATGTCAGGAGGGGGTCGGGTTGACTCGTTTATAATTGTCTTTTTGTGGTAGTATTAAACTTGAAAATCATCTAAATGTTGCGTAAACAGGTTTTCTTTAACCCCAGGTATTCAGCATAG
>JALAJA010000128.1:102500-115000 GCA_023376005.1 Doryteuthis pealeii | reverse complement strand
ATATTTTCTTCTCATATTGTCGGATTAATTTCCTCACCGTATTTCCATATATATATATATATATATATATATATATATATATATATATGGAAATACGGTGAGGAAATTAATCCGGCAATATGAGAAGAATATATATATATATATATATTTACTGGAAGCGCGTTGTGCAGTTGTTAAAGTCAGGGGAAATAGACTCGTCGCCCCGACTTCAAATCCTGGATGTGGTAATTGCATTTCACTTAGCGCTAATACCCTTGGGAAAGGTATGAATCCTACTCTCCCTCCAGCTATGGATAAATAGTAGGGCAGACTGGGCTCTTTAACCTTGGTTAGGCAACCGGTCTAGGAGAAGGAAAACTCTGAATTTAAACCTATTGAACTCGGCTTAAGATATTGACCTTGTGTCACATCCTGCTCGTGCAGAGGGGTTTTTGAATATATATATATATATATTAATGATTTGAAGGCAATTACAATGCGTATAAAAAATAAAAACAAAAATATGTTATTTTTGTCTTATCGATTTCAAAGTAGAAACTTTATCTTCAGAGGTGTATATCAGAAATGTACGTGCTTAAGTTTTTTTTTGTGTGGCTATAATTTTTTTCTTCTTTTTTTTTCCTCTTTTTTTTTCTTTCTTTCTCCTCCTTTCTTTTTTCTTTATGTTATGAATGAAATGGGCGAATTTACTTTGTCGGTGTTTTATTTTCGTAGTTTCATCCGGACATCCATACATACATACATATACACAACTGCCCTTTATATATGTATAGATAGATAGATAAATAGATAGATATTGAACATATATAGTTGGTTTGTTACATTTTAACACACACACACACACACACACACACACACACACACACACACACACACATATATATATATATATAATATATATATATATATATTATATATTAGTTCAGCTTAGTCGGTAGAGTGTCCGGCTGAGAAACACAAAGTACCTAGTTCGATACCGGCTCCTAGCCAACGTATGAGTAGCACAGGGATCTCTGTGGTAAAGTGAGGAATTGATGGTAGGTGTGGTGCTTCACCTCAGACTGTATAAACAATCTCCTTGGTCTATCACTAATGAAAAGAAGATAGACTCTCTTGCAGTCCGGCTGAGACCGACTTTAGGCCACCCCAACAATTTCACCTAGCGCCACCACTAACTCACAAAATGAGGTTGATGATGTCATTGTTGTTATAGGAAATAACAGTCAATCTAACAGAAACCTTTGAAAACGAGGACGTACACTCCGCGAAATATCGGTAAATAAATGGTTTAAAACATAATATTCAACATCAAGTCTCAGATCTTCATTTATTTCACTCATTTCTTTCATGCTTCTAAACATCCCTAGAAATAATTTTTACACAAATATATATATATATATATATATATATATATATATATATATATATATATATATATGAGAAGTAAAATACACAAGTGATGTGTTTATGATATGGCTTTTTTTAGCCGACAATTTTGGGGAGAATATGTGCTTAATTGAAGTCGTACTTAATTTTTGAAAGTTAATTAATTATTGATTAATGAATTAGGCGGGCATACCTATTTAATTGTAAGGCTAAACAAAAACTGTCGGCTAAAAAAAGCCATATCATAAACACATCGCTTGTGTATTTTACTTCTCATACTGTGGTGTAGAAGAAGTCACTATAAGAGGAATAAAAAAACTACTTCTAAACAAAACGAAAAATCTAAAGAAAGTCCGGTTGGTGTAGGGGTACGGTGCTCGCCTGTCAGCTTGACAGTCGGGTTTCGAATCACGCACAAGGCGGTCTTCCTATCTATAGCTCTGCTGATGAGGCCTAATAGGCCGAAATGTACATACAGAGATTTGTTTAGCCTTACATTTAAATAGGTGGGCCCGCCGATTTAATTAATTATTAATTAATTAACTTTAAAAAATTAGGTACGAATTCAATTAAGCACATATTCTCCCATATATATATATATATATATATATATATAAAAATAAATAAATAAAAAAAAAAAATTTACATTGTAAGACTGTCACCATGGTAACAGGAAGTCAAATGAGAAAGAGGGATACTTTTCAAGTTCTGGTTTCTTGGGGGATGGTAGTCAGACAAAATTAAACTATGAATTAAACTATTGAATGAATCTGAACAAGTATAGAGTAAGAATAAAACAAAAAATTATATAAAAAATAATAATAAAATATAATAAAATATAAATAAGGAAATATATTAAAAAAAATTATATTTAAACCTTAAAATATATTAGATAATATAATGTTGTATAAATATACAATTGATAAAAATGAAAATACAAATAAAAATAAATATAAATATAAAAAAAAATAAATAAAGAATTACACATATCTTACATGATCAACACATACACATACACAAATATATACATATAGAGATATAGCTATATATACACCCATAAATGTACATACATAAATACACATACACATACATATATATACACATAGACATATACACTAAATAAATAAATAAATATATATAATAAATAAGTGTTTAAAGGTTTCACCTTTCATCAGTGTGGCTATACCGTAACAGCTACCCCTGGCCGGGTTCGAGACCCGAATGAACTTTCATTCGCCAAACCTTTAACCCGTACGGCCAGAGGCAGCTGTCAAATATAGGAGAATAACTAATCGCTACATTTTTAATCGGAAATGAATTCACTAGAGTCCTCAAACGTTTGTAAACAAACGCGAGGGTTAGCTAGATGCCAGAACGGTGAATCTGCAATTAAGTCCCTATTCAGAGAACTCAACCATTAATGGGAGTATATATATAATAAATAAGTAATCCACAGACACGTGTTTCAATGTTTCACCTTTCATCAGTGTGGCTATACCGTAACAGCTACCCCTGGCCAGGTTCGAGACCCGAATGAACTTTCGTTCGCCAAACCTTTAACCTGTACGGCCATATGTATATATATATATATTATATATATATATATTTAAGAAATATAAAAATAAAAATGAAAAAAATATATATGAAAAAATAAATAAAAGATAAAAAAAATCCTATATATATATATATATATAGGTATGTGTTTGTGTGTGTCTTTGTACGTCTTTGTGAATTATTCCTTTTCAAGTTCAATTTGTTTATCAGAATTCCTTTTCACTGTCAGTGACCGCTTGCAAGACAGATAGGTATGCAAACCTTGCACGTCTTTTTAAAACGGTCTGTACAAATTCTAAGTGATATTCGAGACAAGCGGCATGTCACCTCGCAAGGCATTTATCCACCCGGGATTTTCCGCATTGCATATTCACGATCTGATTTATCTGTTGTTTATTCACAGAAATCTTAGACGAAAACAAACAAGTGTCGCAGCGCAAATGTTGACAGAGCAATATGTCACTCCAGTGATTTTTACCGACAGCGAATCCAGAATTTTAGGACAATGACACTGGCCGATTTCCCGATTGAAAGAAATCGATTAAAAGGTCTTTCGAGACCATCTATATATTAATACTCGGGTTCTTAATTATACGACCGTTATCATTTTGCAACATCCTCTGGTTAAAAAAATGAGACCGTCTAAATCGTTCAAGATGAAATGCAATCGGTAATAAAGGACTATTTGCTCGTAAATTCCTACCATAAAATAAACTGAACCCCCATTTTATGTCCGTGTTTTTGTTTTAAATGTTTTATTTTTCTTGCACCCAATTTGTTACAATACAAAATATATTTTATTTATTTATTTTAATATTCATTTCAATGTGCATATTCTAAAAGTTTTTATTTTGTGAGAATGTTTAGTTTTAAAGTAGGGGCTCGTTTTACAATTTAGGCATACATTGGATCTCCTTTTATGACCGTAATTTTTTTTTTCGTCGACGATGATTAAAATCTAACGTTTTTATTTTAGAGTACCAAAGCCAAAAAAGAAAAGAAATAACAACAAGAAAAAGTAATATTCAACTTTTTACTCGTAAATTCCTACCATAAAATTAGGCTTGGGCATTTTATGGTAGGAATTTAAAGTAAAAAGTTGAAGTGTAAAAACGAACCCCCATTTTAAAACTAAGCATTCTCACAAAATAAAAGCTTTTAGAATATACACATTGAAGTGAATATTAAAATAAATAAAGGAAATATATTTAGTATTGTAACATAACGGGTGCAAGAAAAATAAAACATTTATTGCAAAAACACGGACATAAAATGGGAGTTTATTTTATGGTAGGAATTCACGAGCAAATAGTCCTTTATTACCATGCAATCTATATATTAATACTCGTGTTCCTTAATTGTACGAACGTTATCATTTTATAACATCCTCTGGTTAAAAATGAGACCGTCCAAATCGTCCAAGACGAAATGCAAATCCAAACATTAATACTCGGGTTCCTTAATTATACGACCGTTATCATTTTGAATCATCCTCTGGTTAAAAAATGTGACCATCCAAATCGTCCAAGATGAAATGCAAATCTATATATTAGTACCGTGTTCCTTAATTGTACGACCGTTATCATTTTGTAGCATCCTCTGGTTAAAAAATGAGACCATCCAAATCGTTTAAGATGAAATATAAAAATGTAAATCCTAATTATCTGGGGTTGCTTATTCGCCTAATTATTATTTCACACGAGTGTCGTAAATGTAGCTAAACAATGGACTATTCTGTTTTTATTATAAAGACAAGAGGGAAGAAAAAGTATATGCTATATAGAAAAATACAATTAGAAGAAATAAAGAAAGAAAGAAAGAGTGTAGGGAAAATATATATAGAGAGAGAGTTATATATATGTGGAGAAAGGTAGACAAACACAGGATGTTGTTCAAGATGGATGTTTATTGTAGGTGGTGATGTGGATCTTATAACTTTTCGGTCTGTTAGACCTTCTTCAGGACTTGGATATAGTTCTTGCTTCAACGGTAAAAAAAAATTCATACTGGTGAAGCAAGAACTCAATCCAACGTCCTGAAGAAGGTCTAACAAACCGAAACGTTATAACGTCGACATCACTACCTACAATAAACATCTATCTTAACAACATCCGTGTTTGTCTACTTTCTCCACATATTGTCGGATTAATTTACTCTTATTTCCCCATATATATATATATATATATAATATATATATATATATATATATATATAGTTTCTCCCTCTGTTTCTCTCTGTTTCTCTCTCTCTGTTTCCCTCTCTCAATATATATATATATATATATATATATATATATATATATATAATAAACCAAACTTGTTGGTGAACCCTTGCGGTAAGAAAAACCCGGCAAATAGTTTGGCTGTAAAAATATACTACCAAACATTACCTGGGGGAAAAAAATGATTCAGATCTTAGCCCTGAAAGCACTAAGCGAAACTGTTAGTAGGTATATCTGACTCATCAGGTTTAACTTTATTTATATATATATATATATATATATATATATTATATATAGAGAGAGAGAGACAGACAGACAAACAGAGAGAGAGAGAGAGAGAGAGAGAGAGTCAAGACAAGTGTATCGGTATAGGATCACTTGGACTATATATATATATAATACACATCTCCCTCTGTATCTCTCTCTCTCTCTCTCTCTCTCCTTCTCTCTCTCTCGTTTTTCTCTCAATATATATATATATATAATATATATATATATTATATATATAAAGTAAGTAAAGTCGTCGGGGCGGCCTAATGTCGGTATCAACAGCCAGCGAGGGAGTCTATCCCCTTTTCAATGGCTAGACCAAGGAGATTGTTTAAGCATCTGAGGTGGAGTCCCACACCTACCATCAGCTCCTTACTTTACCGCACAGATCCCTGTGCTACTCATAAGCTGAGTTGGCGGGGGGGGGGGCGATATCGAACTAGGAACCTTGTGGTTTCTAGCCGAACGTTCTACCGACTGAGCCATACCGGCCCCTTAGAGTCAAGATAAGTGTATCGGTATAGGTTCACTTGGATTTTTACCGCCGTTATTATTTATTCTTCGAATTACTGTCTTTACGGTAAATTAGATTTGCCGATCTTAACAAAAGCCAAAAGCCGACAGTCGTATGTTTTGTATTTACGCGACGTTTACTGAAAATAAAATTAAAAGAACATAATGGGAGGGGGGGAAGTATACATACATACATATACACATATACATATATATATATATATATATACATATATAAGCACACGCATATATATATGTATATAAATACATATATATATGTATGTATATATATCAAAAAGATGTTTATGAGTTGGTGTGGAATGGTGGAGGCGCTGGTGGATTTAAAGCTCGGGGATGGGGATGGGTTTGCGCTCGAACCTGTACCCACCCACTCGTTTCAATTAGGGGACACAGAAAAGCGGGTATGTTCTTTTGACACCCGATCCGACATCTGACAAGCCTTTATACGGATACTCGAAAGCGGCCTCACCCCCGGGTCGGCTCCCACCCCAGACGATTTCTGTGTATTTTTCTCATTCTAGTTAATTTTTCCCGTGTCTACGATTTGTTCTTTAAAGATCTTGTGTTGTCGGCGAAACAAGGCCGACATGATCATAATTTTCTCAAAAACACCCCCTCCTCTTCTCTCTCCCCCATCTCTCTCTCTCTCTCTCTCTCTCTCTCTCTCTCTATATATATATATATATATATATATATATATATATTTATGTATATGTCTATTGTTTTTGATTGACATGTCAACGAATATAGTCCTCTTTTTCCTATCTTTATCTTTCGATAAGACAGTTATGTCCCTTTGATCTTTAAAGACTTTAAGATGAGTATAATTAGACAGTTATCTATTGAGATAGGTAAACACCTTGTAGAAAACATGAAGTTGGGCACAAGGTCACTAGTACGGGGCTCTCAGATGAAATCAAACTCACTGATAGACCCACCTCACTCACTATTACAATGAAAAGAAAATACCCAAGAAGACTGAATGAAACAAAAACGCCTTCAGCATAAAATGACCCAATGTGTTGACATGCCGGCAAATCTAACTTTAGTATAATTATTATGGTCTACAGATAATTTGAGGATTGAAAAGGAAACGGTAATCAGATTTCTGGAGAAAGAGAAGAAAAAGAAATAAGAACAAAAAGAGGGTAAAGTTTGGAATTGTAAACACTGAACGGGGGTCGGCAATTGGCCGACTAATGACCCCGGAACTAGATTTAAAGATAAAAACGGATGTTCCGGGTTTTGAGCAGAAGCAGATGTGACCTTCCCCCACAAAGGTAAGTAAAGAAAATTCGGGCTCTCTTTCGCCGGACCCGAGGATGGTCGGACGTTTGTTGTTGCTCCGTCGTGACATATTGTAAGGTAGCAACGAACAGCGCGCATGAACGTGATTTAAAATAGAACAGCTCGACCTTACTCTCTCTCTCTCTCTCTTTCTCCTTGTCCCTGAAAAAGAACCCACGAGCATAGAAAAAATAAACAACCCCTTTTTGACTATACGACTTTCGTGTGTTGTTCCTTCGAGTTAACGACGACTACTACTATTAACGACTACTATTACAACTTGATTTTGGCCCCTATGCAACACCAAAAACCATTATGTTATGTATTGCGACCAATAAATTTGTTTATTGTTTCAGTTCACTTAATTTTGCCCCCCCACACACACTTACTTTGGGGGCGTAAAATCTCTGCGAAGTTGGTCAGTGTTCGATATTAATTACAGTATAAATAAAAAACTTTTATTTATATAAAGATAAAAGACCGAAGTAGTGAATAGAAAAAAATTAGGGGAATATTCTATGAGAAAATAAATACCGAAAATCGGAAAATAAAATGTAAAAAAAAAAAAAGAATTTAATAATTTTCGGAGATTTCTTTTTTACTCATTTCGATAATTATTTAATTGGCTATTATTTTATAAAAGAAAAAAAGTATACATCAATATTTTTTTGTTTTTTTTGGTGGGGAGAGCTAAATTTTCAATACAGTTTTCGTTCAAAAAATATGGGTGAATGATACTAAAGTAATGTAGCAATTATTTTTTTTTCAATCTAATATGACATTTTAAACTTAAAATTTTGCTTCTCATATTTTAAATAAATTTTATATGTTAAGTTTTCATAGCAGAAATACTTAAATTTTTTAAATAACGTAACTGATGCAAAAAAAAAAAAAAAAAACATCAATTGATAAATAACAAAAATAATTAATAAATTAATTAATTAATTAATAAATAACAACACAAAAAAAAACAACCAAATACTTAGACAGTTATGTTTTGAGATGGGTAAATTACTTGTTGAAAACACCAATTTGCAATCGTTTGCCTAGATAGGCACAAGGTCACAAGTACGGGGTTCTCGGATGGATCCAAACTCACTACCTATTACGCTATTTGAGGCGCGTGGTATAATGGTTACCGTCGTAGGAAATGGACATGGTGAGGCGATTTCAAACCCTAGACGAGGCTGTTTGCTTTTTATATCTTATTATAATGGAGATTGTATGTTTTTCTGTCTGTAACCGAAACTATATTACTACTCATGTAACAATTTCCTTAGTTATTAACGACACATTCTCCATGATTCTATTTCTATTTAAACCTCAATTAATAATAAAACTGTTTGACATTATTAATACTGTTGACCTTACCTAAATACTAATAATATGCAATTGTATTTATATATACAACAAAATACCAGTTTTCAGAGTAAACGTAAAGCTAATTTGCATATCTTATTATAATGGAGATTGTGGGTTTCTCTGTATGTAACCGAAACTATATTACTATACAAGTCACAATTCCATTTAGTTATTTACATCATATTCTCCATGATTTTATTTTTAATTTAAACTTTAATTATTAATAAAATTGTTTTACATCATTAAGACTGCTGACCATATCTACATACGAATAACATGCAATTATATTTATATATACAACAAAATAGCGGATTACAGTGT
Organism: Doryteuthis pealeii; assembly: GCA_023376005.1. NCBI lineage: Eukaryota > Metazoa > Mollusca > Cephalopoda > Myopsida > Loliginidae > Doryteuthis > Doryteuthis pealeii. Next base: position 106,065 of record JALAJA010000128.1, on the reverse strand, counting down.
GAATGGGAAGGCTAATTTACATATTGATCTTAAAAATGTGATTTTAATAAATATATGCTTAGTATTATTGATTTCTAATTTTTTGGTTTTATCTTATTGAATATGAGCAAACATCTCAGGGATAAATCTTATAAAGAAATCCATTAACAAGAAGAAATAACTGTAATATTATTCTTTACTTCTTATTCTAACTAAATAGTTAAATTAGGAAAATTTACCAATGAAAGACGGGAGTAAGGGAAAATGGTGGAACAGTTAGTTTCAAAGTTGTTCTATTTTCCGATTATACCCCCTCTGTTCCAAATATTTTTATCTGAATTCTTATTCAGTTTCATTAGCCTTTCTGATTTAACATGATATTTTATTATATTAAAACTTAAATACTTGCACCCGGAGGGTGCATATATTTGCTAGTTGATATTAAAAAAACTGATTTTAATAAAAATGTGCTTGGTATTATTGATGTCTAATTGTTTGGTTTTATCTTAATGAATATGAGTAAAAATCTCTTCAATAAATCCTAAAAGAAATTCATTAACAAGAAGAAATAACTGTAAATTTATTATTTACTTCCTATTTTAACTAAATAGTTAAACTCGGAAAATTTAGCATTGAAAAACGGAAGTGATGAAAGAGTAAGTTTCAGTTGTTCTATTTTCCGATTATACCCCCTCCGTTTCAAATCTTTTTATTTCAATTCTTAATTAGTTTCATTAGCCTTTCTAATTTAATATGATATTTTATTACATTTAAACTTAAATACTTTTAAACTTAAATACTTGCACCCGGAGGGTGCATATATTTGCTAGTAGTGCTAATAATAATAAAGCTATGTATGCAATTATACTCTCTCCAGTTATGGGTAAATAGTAGGGCAGATTTCGCTCTTTTAACCTTGGTTAGGTATCCAGTCTAGGTGAAAGAAAACATAATTAAACCTGTTAAACTTTGCTTAGGAAATTATATATATATATATGTATATATATATATATATATAATATATATATATATTATATATATATATATATATATATATATATAATATATATATATATATATTATGTTTGTGAAAATAAAATGGAAATTAATCCGACAGTGTGAATATGATATACTGAAAAAACAAAGGAAGTTTACAAATGCATGGGCTCATCAGGAGAGAATGTGCAAACCGTTTCGGGGCCTTCCTCTCGACGGTCGGTGTTGCTTTTTAAACCGTCGGGAGGAAGGCCCCGAAACGGTTTGCACATTCTCTCCTGATGAGCCCATGCATTTGTAAACATCCTTTGTTTTTTCAATATATCATATATATATATATATATATATATATATATATAATCGGTATATATATATATATATGTAACACTGCAATGAGATGCCTAACCATTTGCTAAGCTTGGTTCCGTTGGGTACTAGGCCAGAAATATAGAGCGCCCAGTTAGATTTAAACTAACAAGTCTGATAGACTAGCTCATTAACCATCACTTCACATTGAAGTGCCAAGCCATTTACTTAGCTCTGTTTGTACAGAGGTCTGTTATCAAATTTCTGGTAGCTAGGGAGTGCAAACCATGTGATATTTACAGAATAATGTGTGATGTCTTCGTTGGCTTGGACATGTCAGAAGAATGGAAAATGGACGAATCCAAAAAAAATCTTTTGTACGGCGAATTAGTAAAAGGCTCCCGATCGGTTGGTAGACCACGCCTACGATTTTAAGATGTCTACCGGAGAGTTATGAGGATATGCCATATTGACACAAACACGTGGGAGGTAGATGCAAAAAATAGAGCAGCCTTGTGTCTCAACGTTAAGCAAGACACGGAATGGGGTGAGGCAGAGAGTAGAGTAGCATCGACAGAAAAGAGAGCCAGAAAGAGAGAGAAAAGCCAGCAGCCCCAGAAAGCATCAGAGTTTGCGTGCATTCAGTGCATCAAAAACTGTCACTCAAGAATTGGCCTGCTGAGTCACTGTTGTATAGCCGCTTGACTACCAGCTAGTGGACTTCAATAAACATCAGATACGTATATACAAAAATAGGACCCGTCTTTATTTTTCTTCGGTGTGTGGGTGGTAAGGGCGTAGAGCTTCACAATAAAAATGCCGAGCGGTTGGTGAGTGCGGCGACGAGTGTTCACAATGGAAATGCCCGAGGGTTGACGGGAGACGCGAGGTGATGCTATCGGCTGTTTTCCTGGGATCTCTCTGTCGACTTGAATCCTCTGGCCTTTATATCGATAAGTACGCCCACGCATCTTTATCTTTTGATCTGGTTTTTACATCCGCTAAACATGCCTACGCATTTTTAAGTTAAGTTTTTATGGGTCATCATCTGGCCTTCAAGCAAAATCGCTTGCCCAACAGAAATCCTTGGTAATTCTCTGGTAAAGAATCCCGAGTATTGGAAGTTCCTTCATCAATAGTCGAAAGTATAGTGTGAAAGGATCAGTTTAAGTAGTTAATCAGCCGAACTGCCGATTGGCGAAGGAATAGACCACGTGACCTCGCCTAGTCTATAAATTCAGGATGGGAATTGGAGAACACCTTATATACCAAAAACTCCAACAGGGTCCGCTTGGTGACGGGAGTATGATGATGTAAGATCCGAAACTCTCCCAAGAACCAAGCATTGACATCACTGACAACGCCCTACAAAATGTAATAAAATGCGTATATATTTAAAGACTAACCTTTAGTTAAGTATTTCCTTCAAGTCTCATATAGTATACATATACTGAGCAAGTCGTAGCTGTTACGTATCCCTGGACCTATATATATTCATAAAATACACTGAGCGAATCTGGAAAGGAGGCGGCCTAATGACATGTCAGGTCTACCGGTGGAACAGATATGATGTTGCGAAACCCGAAATCTGTAAACATTACCAATTGACCTCCTTTATTGCATCTCGGCAATGTTTTACAATACTATATCTATATATAAGACTCGTACAATTAAGAAACACGAGTATATATATATATATATATATATATATATATATATATATATATATATATATATATATAATATATATAAAATTTAATATACCAAACTTGTTGGTAAATCCTCGCGGTGAGAAAAAACCCAGCAAATAGTTTGATTGTAAAAATATACTACAAAACATCACCTGGGGAGAAAAAATTTTTTGAAAAAAGAAAAGACCAAGGTAATCGTACCAACCAAATATATATATATATATATATATATATATATATATATATATATATATATATATATTATTCATATAAAAACCGCCAGGAAACTAAAGCTAATAAGTAAAAAGTGCTCAATACCTAAGTAAAGCAAATAATAAAGATAAACCTAATGAGTCAGATAAACCTACTAAAGTTTCGCTAAGTGCTCTTCAAGGCTAAGATCCGAATCGGATGCAAGGAAAGACAGAAGGAAGTAATGAAGGAAAGAAGGAAGGAAAAAAGAAGGAGGAAGGTATGAAGGAGGAAAGGAAGGAAGTAGAGATGAACAAAAAACGAAGGAAAAATAGACAGGAGAAATGAAGGAAAAAGGAAGGAAAAGGGAAGGAAGGAAGAAGAAATGAAGGAAAAAGGAA
>JALAJA010000128.1:87500-97500 GCA_023376005.1 Doryteuthis pealeii | reverse complement strand
AGGACCTACATTGACCAACTATGCGAGGATGCTGGTTGTTGTGCAGAAGACCTCCTGGAGGCAATGAATGATAGGGATGGTTGGCGAGAGATTGTCATTGATATCCGTGCTACTTGCGCGACATGATGATGATGATGATAATTTGTTCTAATTGGTCTGGTTCTGTAGAAACTGGTTCGCAAAGGCTGCCATTAGCAGAGACAACACGAGGCTTATATTTCATGTGATCACATTTAAAAAAAAATTTCAAACAAATTTCTCAACCGCAGCGGAGTCGAGCTAAAATGATCCTTACATCATAGCGTCTATTGCTTTCGTCCCAGGGCAGTCTATGTTACCGGAGGGAAGGTCACTTAAATGTTATTAACTATCAATTACTTAACCCTACCGATTTTGAATTTCAACGACTTTTTGATTCAGACTCTAGCTACACTAACCGTCAAAACATCAAGGGTTTATCAATATACAACAGTTCTTCCTCTTATGTCTTTCGTCCTTGAAGAAATGCCTAGGTTTTTTTTTCAAAGAAGGAGACAGCGTAGTTAGTAGTAAGAAGCCAGAGGTTCTCAGGTAGGGTGGACAAAAAATTTAAAATAAAAAAAAACAACTTTAAAATTCATCATGAGTAAACAATTACTTACTCGACCCCATCTACCACAGATTCGGAATGACATGAGTTTAGAAGGCCTTTAAATGGACACCTTAACCACTATCCCAATCGTCAGAGCTCCTTGCAATCCTTTTCACGATATCGCGCGCGCACAAACACACACACACACACACCACACACACACACACACACACACACACATATATATATAATATATATATATATTATAATATATATAGTATCAAATTATCATTTAACTTTCCATTGCAGTGGCATTAAGTAAATTATCAAAAAGTGCTCAATATATATAATATATATATATATATATATATATATATATATATATATACAATAATAATACGAGTAAAAGTAATAGTAGAAACGAGTTAAGCGTATACCATGGTTTCAATGCCAAAGATCTCATCGGGACTCTACATGATACTTAACTAAGTCAATGTTATTCCTTAGTTAAGTTTAACTAATGAATAACATCGACTTATTTAAGTATAAGGTAGGGTTCCGATGAGATCATTGAGATCGAAACCTATAGACCTATAACTCTTTTCCACTATTACTATTACTAATATCAATATTATATTTACACACACACACACACACACACACACACACACATGTATATATATATTCATTTTCATTGCTAATATTGACAATATTTCGATTTATAAAAAATCATCATCAGAGCATAATGGTGATTAGGTCCGTTTTTAGATTTAAATGATTTAATCCGGACTCATCGAGAGAGAAGCAGAAAATAATTTAAATTCAAACCGGAAACATTGTTTTTCCCAAAAGCATGTAAGCCATGCGATCGCTTCGTCTTTGTTCACTCGCTGCGTTTCGCTGTTTCGCTAACGTCATGTACATTTCGCTACATCGTGTTTCTTCAGTGTAACAGTTTTTGAAAGAAAAAGAAATACTTAAAATTCAAAAATAGGAAATTCTCTTTTTCCCAAAAAATAACATAATAAAATAACATAATATAAAGATAATATATATATATATATATATATAATATATATATATATATATATATATAGGTAAATCCCTTTTTAGAAATCTCGTATTTCCCTGATGATTTAACATGACTCCGCCATTTTACTTTTGTCTTCCCGCTCGGCGACTCCATTCTTTTCAACTTGTTTCTCAGTGCCATATTCAAAAGATTTATTATGTTTTTCTTTCCTCCCACCCGTTACCCATCCGCCACCGCCCACAATGCCTCCCCCCATTGCACCCCTCAAACTCCCCCCCTCACTCTCTCTCTCTCTCTTTCACAACATTTTACGCTGCCGAATCAAAATGATAACTCATCATACCCGCCACCCCGAATTGAGTGAGAAAAGAATTTCACCCGTTATTTTTCTGCGCTAATTTCCAGAATTCCATCGGTGTTTATTTCGCATTGTGCGCCTGCCTTTAATGCGGAGGTCTGTTTTTGGTAAGGGTATTATGAGAGTGTCACAAAGGTACGAAAGTTATGCACCCTCCTCCCTTCAGAGATCGTCCAAAATCAAATCACCACTGGCTCCAGCTTCGGTCTCTTCTTTTCTTTTTCTTTTCTTATATATATATATATATATATATATATAAGAGAGAGAGAGAGAGAGAGAGAGAGAGAGAGAGAGAGAGAGAGAGAGAGAAAACAGTTATATACAGTTATATATATATATATATATATATATATGTATATATATGAATAAAAGATTTGATGAATCATAGCTTCTCCATATCATTTCAAATATATATATATATATATATATATATATATATATATATATATATATATGAATCATAGCTCTCTCCATATCCTTTCAATATATATATATATATATATATATATATATATATATATATATATATATATATATATTTGAAATGATATGGAGAGACCTATGATTCATCAAATCTTTTATTCATTACCTACCCAAGGTTTAAGGGCCCAGTCTGCCCTACTATTTAACCCCTAGCTATATATATAACCCATATATATATATATATATATATATATATATATATATATATATATATACATTTAGTTTAAATTTCACCAAAGTTGAATATATATATATATATATATATATTCAACTTTGGTGAAATTTAAAACTAAATATATGTATATATATATATATATATATATATATATATATATATATGGGTTATATATATAGCTATGGGTTAAATAGTAGGGCAGACTGGGCCCTCCAACCTTGGGTTGGTAACCAGTCTAGGAGAGGGATAACTCTGAATTCAAAATTCCTGAGGTCGGTCGTTGATTGGGTTTGTGTCAACCCTTGATGCACCAATTCTTTCCTATCGACTGTGCCAAAAAGTGTGGATGGTCCAACGCAAGCCTTCACCACTATAAACAAATCACTGTGTGGGTATTCATTGTGTGCGTGAACCCTCATGCGTCGAAAATCGACGGGAGAGTTTAATATAATATTATATATATATATATATATATATATTATATATATATTTTTTTTTTTGAAGGCGTAATAATGCACATTTATGTTTAAAAAACATATTTATTTCTTTTTTTCTTTTTTTTTTTTTGAGTCCTAAATATTTTCAGGCAAATGCCCATCTTCAGAGGATCTAACATTTTTTTTAAAATTTCATCTGTATTTGATAAATTCAACTGTGTTGTTAATCCGTTGAATGTTTAATCGTAAATGCGAAAATTTTTTTTTTTTTGGCAAAGATGTTGTTATGCTCGGCAAATTCCGTTAAAATCCGTGCGGCGATCGTGTTTCGCGGGATGTTTTGAAAATTATTTCATATATAAATTTTCTTTTTTTTTTTTTTTTTTAATACTATAAAATAATGAGGCCCTGCTCGGGATATTGAAATAAAGATTTTTTAGATGATTTTTTATAGTGAGTTCGAAGCATTAATTAAAATGTAATAATATATTTTTGAAAAAAAAAAAAAAAGAAAAAAAAGATAAATATGTTTTTTAAACATAAATGTGCATTATTACGCCTTCAAAAATTATTATTACATTTTAATTAATGCTTCGAACTCACTATAAAAAATGATCTAAAAAATTTATATATATTATATATATTAACTAAGCTATATATATATTATACTAAAGCTATATATATATATTATATATATATATATATATTATATATATATATATACATTATACTAAAGCTGAGCGAATCAACTTTTGGTTCCTTCAGGCTTTTCCCTGTTTAGTTTAATGACTAAAATTAAATACTATGATATTCCTTACTTGTGGAATTGAATTATGTTTGGAAAATAATTAACTTTCATCGTTTTAAGTAGCAGTAATTTGCAATTAATTCACAAAGCAAACCATCCCTCACTTATCTTCTTATCTATCAATTTCTCTCGATCCATCCTCTCGATATATTTCATCCCCCTCAGTTTAAGTTTTTATTATATCTATGAGAGCAATAAGCGAGAATAAGCCACTCTCTGTCACCAACACCACCACCAACAAAATCAGTAGTCAGAGGAGATCTCTTTTTACTACCTCTTTAACTAATAACAATCCCCGATTCCTCCGTTTCTCTTTCACTTTCTTATAGTAAAATTGTCAATTGTGTTTTTTTCTTCTTTTTTGTTAATCTAACTACCGAAGAAGTAACTATAAAACATTTTACTTTATTTTAAAAACTTTTTTCACTACAGTTTTGTTTGAGGGAGATTATTTTAGATATTACAAAAAAAAAAAAAAAAAAAAATAAATAAATAAAATAAACAAATTTTTCAGTCATCCCCACAACTTAACTTCTCAGCACCGTAACTATTGACAGAACTTCAAGAATCAGGCCCATTTAAATTTAAATTAGGTCAGACTTTCTTTCTTAGAAATCTAACAAAATGATTATAATGATTTAAAAAAATTATCCGGCCTTATTTCTGTTTTAAATTAATTCGCTTTTTTTCTGATCACAGTGGGTGCTCAATAGATGATCCAACAGGTCACGTTTTACTAGTATATACAGGGTATTAGGGAGAAATTAGCCATTAGCGTCGATCACAGCCTCAATCCTGCTCCGGAACCTGGAGCAAGAAGATGTTACAGTTTCCCCGGGTAGGGTCTTAAAAAATACCTTAATTCTGTCGATTAACTGGGCTTTTGTAGTACTGGCACGGCGATTGGTGTCTTTCTCAACTGCACAACATGCATAATAATCCATGAGGTTAAAATCTGGGGAGTTCGGAGGCCAAACATTGGGACTGGTATAGTCGTAAAATTCGCCGACAACCATTTTTTACTTTTGTGGTAGGGGGCAGAATCCTGCTGCCATACATATGGCCTACCATTGGCTACTCTTGTTATCCAGGTCTTGACTACAGTGTTTAGCAACTCCACGTAGGCATCTGAGGGTCCTCCAACATATTCTCTGTAGATTTTCGAGGAATTCTGCTGTACGAACGCAATCAGATCGTCTGTTATGTTGCTTTCTTCTGTACACAGCCTCGTAGTTTCCATTGCAATTCTCCAGTTCATGCCTGATTGTTTTTACAGTATTCAGGGAGCATTGGGCAGCAACCATAATCTCTTTATTTTGATAGCCGGATCAGATCATCATGATACAAATTACTCTCTTCTATGATTCAAGTGGGTTTCAGTCATCCATTCTATCCGTCATCACGTATATGTATGAAGAAGGGTCCTAGCTGTTAAATGATGCGACAAAATTAAGGTATTTTCTAATATCCTTCCCAGGGCAACTGTTATATCAGCTTGCTCCAGATTCTGGAGCAGGATTGAGGCTATGATCGACGCTAATGCCGGTTATTTTGAGTGAATCTTGTTGACAGTAGTGTAATCGCTGGGCCGGTTGAAATTCTTTAAAATCCATTAAATTTTGTAGTTATCAAGCACTTTTTCTTTTTCCTTATGAAACTGTCAAATGTATATGAACAATGAGATAGATAAATAGATAAATAAATGGATAGATATGAGCAAACTAAGATAGATAGATAGATAGATAGATAGATAGATTTATATATCGATAGATATGAACAATGAGATAGATAGATATATCGATAGATATAAACAATGAGATAGATAGATAGATATATCGATAGATATGAACAATTAGATAGATAGATAGATATGAACAATGAGATAGATAGATAGATAGATATGAACAATAGATAGATAGATAGATAGATATATCGATAAATATGAACAATGAGATAGATAGATAGATATATCGATAGATATGAATAATGACATAGATAGATAGATAAATGTATCGATAGATATGAACAATGATATAAATAGATAGATAGATAGATAGATAGGTTGATATAAAAAACACTGTGATAGATATAGATATAAAGTAAAAGTAAAGTCGTTGGGGCGGCCTAATGTAGATATCAGCCAGACGGCGAGGGAGTCTATCCCCTTTTCATTAGCGCTAGACAAGGAGATTATTTTAGCATCTGAAGTGGAGCGCCACACCTACCATCAGCTCCTCACTTTACCGCACAAATCCCTGTGCTACTCATATGCTGATTTGGCGGGAGCCGGTATCGAACCAAGAACCTTGTGATTCATAGCCAAACACTCTACCAACTGAGCTAAACCTGCCCCTTAGATATAGATATCTATATCTATCTATCTATCTATCTATCTATATTATATATATATATATATATATATATATATAATATATATATATATATATATATATAAAGATAATGTTTCTGGTATGTACGTGTCCACTTATAACTCCGAAAAGACATGTCATTCTGACTTGAAATCTCGCAGAAACATTAATGTTTTTTCTAACTAAGAAACACACAAAATTTGTTTTTTGATTTTTACTAATTATGTGATATAATTAAATAATTAAACAAAAATCAACCAATTTCTAGAACTCTTCACAGTTAGGAAAAATAAAGTAAGGAAAATTTGGGTAAAAAAGGAAATGAATTAGACTAATATATTTCACTTTGACTCAACAGACTAGGCACTCTCTCTTTCACCCAGTCTGTTCATCTCTCTCTCTTCTCTCTCTCTCTCTCTCTCTCTCTCTCTCTCTCTCTCTCTCACTCTCTTTTTTCTGTGTTCATCTCTCTCAAATAAAATTATGTTTTAAAACAAGTTTAGGATTACATTTAAAAAAATAATATTTTAAATTTAAACAAAAAAGCATTTCCTAAAAAACAAGCATTGTAATATATGAATTCTCGGCGTTTTTTTAATTTAATAAAATATTTTCCTTTTATTTTCTCTTACTCCTGTTTTCTCCCTTTCTCATTGGTGTTTCTAAAAAAATTTAGTCCGGTCATGGACCAGGTACGTCTGCTAGTATACATATAAAACCGGCCTTTAGATATAGATATTATGGACTCTCTCGTCGATTTTCGACGCATGAGGGTTCATACAATGAACAACCACACAGTGATTTGTTTATAGTGGTGAAGGCTTGTGTTGGACCATCCACACTTTTTGGTACAGTCGATAGGAAAGAATTGGTGCATCAAGGGTTGCCACAAACCCAATCAACGACCGACCTCAGGAATTTTGAATTCAGAGTTATCCCTCTCCTAGACTGGTTACCTACCCAAGGCTGAAGGGCCCAGTCTGCCTTACTATTTAACCCATAGATTGAGGGAGAATATATGGATTCATACCTTTCCCAAGGGTATTAGCGCTATGTGAAATGCCAACAGCTTCGTCTAGAATTTTCCACGACTCTAACCACTAGCCCACGCGCCTCCATATATATATATATATACATATCAAAATAGTGATAAATCGATAGAAATGAACAATGAGATAGATAGATAGATAGATAGATAGATATGACCAAACTAGGTTGGATAAATTGATAGGTTGATATAAAAACACTATGATAGATAGATAGATAAAGAAAAATCACCCACCCCCACAATGACGTAAGCGACGATGTTAAATGTATTCTTTTCTTTCCGTTTTAACAACGGGTACATGTTGTCTCTCCCCCCAATGACGCGCGTTTCAACAAATGGGGGTCGCGGGTCTGGAATGGGTGTCTCTGGGTCTGGAATGGATGTCCCTGGAAATGACATTCGAAAAGATTAAAAGAAAAAAAAAAATTTAAATAACCAAATTTAAAATTTCATTAAGTGATAACAATGATTTAAAAAAAATAGACTGACGGCTAAACTAATCCACCCTGGGGGTGGGTGGGTGAGGGGCGACATGTGCGATACTAAAAACCGGTTAGATTTCAGTATGTCGTAAATAAACCCCCTGGGGGGTTGGGGTGCTATCTCATTATACTTTAAACATGACGTGGATCGAATTGTAACACGAATAAAGCAGACCACTACTTACAGATGGACCCATCACCTCCCCTTAAAATCACCCACCACACCCCATGTCCTGGGTATGACGTTAAACTGCATCTAGTGGTGAAGTTCCAATTTTAGAACTCTGGGGAATGTGGAGTCGGTCGGAGAGGCCCCCTCCGATCAATCGGCTGGTCACATCAAGCCCTAGCAACTATATGATTGCCCCAATGCTATTACCCTTATGGCAAGCCCCAAACCTTTTTATCATATGGGTGCTAGAAGGCGGTGGCTGAGGGTCTACATGTCCTGTGAATTACGTTAAACTCTATTTGATGGTGAGGTTCTGAAGGTCCTGGGAATGTGGAGCACCCCTTCATCACCATTACTCCCAGGTCCATCCTGACCCGGAGTGGTAGTACATGTTAGGGACCCATGTATGGGTTAAATAGGTAAAAAAATTTTAAAAATGTGTTTAAAAACTTGAATTTGAAAATAAAAATAGAATACCCACAAAGAATGAATAAAATAAAATGTCTTATGCCAAGTCCCAACCCATTTTATCCTATCGGTGCTAGAAGGCTGTGACTGAGGGTCTACATGTCTTGGGAATGACGTTAAACTCTATCTGATGGTGAGGTTCCAGTTTCGGGAGGTTTGAGGAATGTGGAGCACCCCTTCATCACCATTGCTCCCTGGCCCACTCTGACCCAGAGTGGTAATACCTGTTAAGTTCCCATCTATGGGTTAAATAGAAAAATGTATTTATAAAAAACATTGAGCATCCATTAAGAATGACTTTATCGGCATTACATGACCCACTGAGGTTGATATGCCGTAAAACTAAACCGAAACCGGTTTGTTTCTCTCATTATTGAGATGAAGCTTGATTATTTGAATTATTTGGATTTTTCAGACTGTTTTCCTCATCTTTATATACACAACGTTTCGGTCGATATGCCCTCCGGCTTCCTTCAAGTGTATCTTGTCGAACAGCGGAACTTCTTGTCGAACTTGGGAACCTTCATTTTGTAATCGGGAGCCTTCACGGAACTTCGAACCGAACCCGTTCTTATTCCGCAAAACCATGACCGGGTACAAGCGTTCTGTGGAAACCAGCACATGAGCACGCTAGTATGGCTTGGCCAGCAAAGACGTACATTGACCAGCTCTGTACGGATACTGGATGCTGCGTAGAGGACCTCCCGAAAAAATGTGTGAAAGGAACGGATGGAGAGAGATTGTCATGGATATCCGTGTTAATATCGCGACATGATGATGATGATGACGATCACACTCAAAATAAATAGATATTGGATGCTGCAGATGCTAGATGCTGCGTAGAGGACCCCCCGAGAACAATGAGTGATAGGAACGGCTGGAGAGAGATTGTCGTGGATATCCGTGCTAATAGCGTGACATGGTGATGATGATGATGATGATGGTGATGATGATCACCCGTGGCTAGGATGGGACATGTAACCAATAGATGATTGTCAATTAGAACTGTAATCAACCCTTATATCCGTTCGAACTAGAAGACACATCGACCGAAGCGTTGTTGCTCTGACACCACTACCATTCACATCCATATTTTCTTTTACAAACACCTTCCCCAATCCACACTTACATTAACATATGTTCATACCGTATACATACATACACACATACCTACTTATTCTCATACAGGCTATGACCCCTTTTTACCGACCCCATTCTTCTAACCCGTTTCTAGATATTTTCCAAATCGGGGTTTGAAGGGATTTTTTTTACTTCCAAACAGGCTATTAAAAAACAAACAAAAAACGGTGTAACACTATCGAAAATTAATAAAATAACATTGAATTTGGTATTTTTAGCAAGCCCCTAACAGGTCTAATAATGCCTGATAGTTTGCAAGTTTGAAAATTTTGGTTAACTTTAAAAATTTTGCTTAAATTCATATACTGAAAATCGAGCGTCAAAACAGGCCTTTTTTCAGGTTGATTTGAGGCATGTAAAAAAATCCTTAAAAACGCCTGGCGGACCCCTTAAAACTATGAAATTAACATTCCAACTGTTGTTTCTAGTTAGGGGCCGTCTCCGGACACCTTACCT
>JALAJA010000128.1:45000-82500 GCA_023376005.1 Doryteuthis pealeii | reverse complement strand
TTTAGTTGGCCGATGTCATGTTTTCTAATCAACTAATCAGTCAAGACCTAGTAAAATCGGCATAGTGGCCTATTGTCGTTATCAGCAAGAGAGCGAGGGAGTCTATCCACTTTTTCCTCGTGCTAGACCAGGGAGATTGTTTTTGCGTATAAGGTTGGGGTATCACACCCACCATCAGCCATTAACTAAACTTTAAAAATCTCTTACAATAAATACAAATGTCTGTGTGGCACATTTTGTCAACTTTACTGCCTAGAGACCGTAGCACAACATATCATTCCATTTTGGTATCTGGCTGACTTCCTGACCAAATGTTGCATAGTGGTTTCTTCAACTCACGCTACTCTGACTCGTATACGTTGCGGGTATACAGCGGACATCGTTCCTGACCCCTAGACGATGTATCTAGTAGTCAGCTACTTCAATAACAACAGATACGCGTATACAAAAGATGACTCTTCTTTATTTTCTTCGGTGTGTGGTAGGTGAGTGGCGGGCACGGAAAATGACACTACGACTACTTATGTGGTGGAAGGTGGTGGGCGCATCACTGCCCGCTCGACCGTGTCGACGGTCAGACACCTTGTGCTTTATTCGCCGTCTCTTCGGGTCTCCTTTTCGGGTCTCTCTTGTGGGGTCTGTCCGGGTCTGCTTAAGTACCGACGACCGCCCACACATTCTTTTGTTCCTTGACTGGAAGTCCTTTCCCTTTGTTCAAGTTAGCATTTGTCCAGATGAGTCCTTTGTCACACCTCTTTTGTTATACTAAGATTTCTGTCTCGCCTATCCATTGTCTTCTCAGTTCAACTTCCCTTTGTCTTTTCGACTTCCCGCGCAAAACAAACAGTCAATCTGCAACACAAAGTAAAAACATTCCCGTTCTCAAATTTTGGATCCTCAAGTTCGAAATACTGCGATTGTTTTCAGTATATTTTCATGCTTGCGGTTGGGACAGTTATATAGGTGAAATGATTTGCTTGAGGAATGGATGGTATAGAACTATGGACAAAATAAAACTCTTAACACACAAAAATGTAAATGCAGACTTTACGTAATTCCCTAAACTCTAAGCATAAACCGCCCTGTCGGCTGGGGCGTTAGAATGCACCGACTGCACCTCTGCAGAGGGGTAAGACTCCTCCAAAATGAGGCCACCTGTTGGCCGTTGGGTGGCGACCCGTGATACTTAATGACGGAGTCTTGGTGGATGAGCAGTCCATGACCTGCAACACTCCACTTAGAACCTTAGGCTAGACGGGTGGTCGGAAAGGCTCCCTCTGATCAATCGGCTGGTCACGTCAAGCCCTAGAAACTATATGATTGCCCTAATCCTATTGCCCTTATGACAAGCCCCAACCCCTTTTTATCATATGGGTGCTAGAAGGCGGTAGCTGAGGGTCTACATGTCCTGGGAATGACGTTAAAATCTATCTGATGGTGAGATTCCAGTTCTGAAGTTTGGGGAATATGGAGCACCCCTTCATCACCATTGCTCCCTGGTCCACTCTGATCCGGAGTGGTAGGACCTCTTAGGGTCCGATCTATGGGTTAAATAGAAAAACATGTTTATAAACAAAACTGATTATCTATTAAGAATGAATACATTTCAAAAACTTTGTCGGCATTAAATGAGCCACTGAGGTTGATATGCCGTAAAACAAAACAACCAAACCAATCTAAGCATAAAATAACCACAAACAGGTTGACATGCCATTATAATGAATCATTCAATCTCATAGATTTTTCAATGTCATTCAAAATTAATTGATAACGAAACTAACGAGTTTGGTTGGATTGTTGGGTTTTACGGCATGTCAGCCTCAAATAATGGTCAAATAATGGGGAATCAGTTTATAACTTGGTTAAAATAGAACACTGATCCTCCACTTTATAATCACATTTGAATTAAAGGGAGTTACCAAATAATGAGGGATCAGTTTATAACTTGGTTAAAATAGAACACTGATCCTCCACTTTATAATCACATTTGAATTAAAGGGAGTTACCAAATAATGAGGGATCAGTTTATAACTTGGTTAAAATAGAACACTGATCCTCACTTTATAATCACATTTGATTAAAGGGGATTACCAAATAATGGGGATCAGTTTATAACTTAGTTAAAAGAAACACTGATCCCCACTTTATAATCACATTTGAATTAATGGGGATTACCAAATAATGAGGATCAGTTTATACCTTGGATAAAATAGAACACTGATCCTCCACTTTATAATCACATTTGAATTAAAGGGGATTACCAAATAATGAGGGATCAGTTTATAACTGGTAAGAACAGAACACTGATCCTCCACTTTATAATCACATTTGAATTAAAGGGAGTTACCAAATAATGAGAGATCAGTTTATACTTGGTTAAATAGAACACTGATCCTCCACTTTAAATCACATTTGAAGTAAAGGGATTACCAAATAGTGAGGGATCAGTTTATAACTTGGTTATAATAGAACACTGATCCTACCACTTTATAATCACATTTGAATTAAAGGGAGTTTGAGGGATCAGTTTATAACATGGTAAAAATAGAACACTGATCCCCACTTTATAATCACATTTGAATTAAAGGGATTACAAAATAATGAG
This sequence comes from Doryteuthis pealeii, assembly GCA_023376005.1. Lineage (NCBI taxonomy): Eukaryota > Metazoa > Mollusca > Cephalopoda > Myopsida > Loliginidae > Doryteuthis > Doryteuthis pealeii. The sequence continues at coordinate 79,895 of JALAJA010000128.1, read as the reverse complement.
GGATCAGTTTATAACTTGGTTAAAATAGAACACTGATCCTCCACTTTATAATCACATTTGAATTAAAGGGATACCAAATAAAGGGATCAGTTTATAACATGTTAAAATAGAACACTGATCCCCACTTTATAATCACATTTGAAGTAAAGGGGTTACCAAATAATGAGGGATCAGTTTATAACTGGTAAGAACAGAACACTGATCCTCCACTTTATAATCACATTTGAATTAAAGGGGATTACCAAATAATAAGGGATCAGTTTATAACTTGGTTAAAATAGAACACTGATCCTCCACTTTATAATCACATTTGAATTAAAGGGGATTACCAAATAATAAGGGATCAGTTTATAACTTGGTTAAAATAGAACACTGATCCTCCTCTTTATAATGACATTTGAATTAAAGGGGGTTACCAAATAATGAGGGATCAGTTTATAACTTGGTTAAAATAGAACACTGATCCTCCACTTTATAATCACATTTGAATTAATGGGGGTTATCAAATAATGAGGGATCAGTTTATAACTTGGTTAAAATAGAACACTGATCCCCCTTTTTATAATCACATTTGAATTAAAGGGGGTCCAAATAAGGCATCAATTTTATAACTTGGAAAATAGAACACTGATCCTCCACTTTATAATCACATTTGAATTAAAGGTGGTTACTAAATAATGAGGGATCAGTTTATAACTTGGTTAAAATAGAACACTGATCCTCCAATTTATAATCACATTTGAATTAAAGAGGGTTACCAAATAATGAGGGATCAGTTTATAACTTGGTTAAAATAGAACACTGATCCTCCATTTTATAATCACATTTGAATTAAAGGGGTTACCAAATATTGAGGGATCAATTTATAACTTGGATAAAATAGAACACTGATCCTCCAATTTATAATCACATTTGAATTAAAGAGGGTTACCAAATAATGAGGGATCAATTTATAACTTGGATAAAATAGAACACTGATCCCCCACTTTATAATCACATTTGAATTAAAGAGTAGCCAAATAACGGGGGAATCAGTTTGTAAATTGGTTGTAATATAAAAATGAACCTCCACTTTATAACCACGTAACTTGACTGGTCGTCTTTTCATTGGTTCCTGCCACAACACCTTCTGTACAATACGTAATTGATTTCTTCTGCGGACTTTATGACCGTTAAAATTAGCGAGCACAATGCGTTTTTGAAGGCACTTATTTTTGTTGTTGTTGAGCGCAACAGATTGCATTGTAGGACTGACCTATGTAAAGGGTGCGAGTATCAATCAAGCCGATACGGGAATGGGACACGGCTTGTCATCCTCGTTGATACACTTAGAATCCCCCCTTCCCCCCCAAAAAAAACAACAAAACAAACAACAAACAACAGAAATCTTCTCCGAAAATGACATTTAGCGTAGTGTAATGTTTGGACCATATGACATTTAGGCACCCCTTTTTTATCTCGATTAAGAAAGGACATGTTTTTTTTTATTTCCACCGTAATATCGGTTGTTGTTAGAATTTTAAAAAATTATAAAACTAACCCCTACCCCTAACCCCTAACCCTAACGTATTGCCTAACAATAGTCAACGAACTGTTCGCATAAACATGGACCATATTACCTTTAGGCACCCCTTTTTGATCTCGATTAAGAAAGGACATGTTTTTTATTTACACCGTCAATATCTGGTTGTTTGTTAGGGGTTAGGGACCATATGACCTTTAGGCACCCCTTAGAAAACCTCTAAAAATCATCTGTTAACAATTAACCGGATCTCTATTATTTTGCTCAAAAACCAAACCCTGCTGATATTTAATGTGTATGTATATATGTACTTACTTTGTAGTTAAGTGTTTTATTTTCAAAGTTTCCTCCGGACATACAGATTCACACAACTGCCCTTTATATATGCATAGATAGATATCGATACTACATACCGGGTTAGCTCAGTTGGTAGAGCGTTCGACTAGAAACCGCAAGGTTCCTAGTTCGATACCGGTCCTCGCCAATTCAGTGTATGAATAGCACAAGTGATCTGTGCGGTAAAGTGAGGAGCTGATGATAGGTGTGGTGCTCCATCTCAGATGCAAAAACAATCTCTTTCGTCTAGCGCTAGTGAAAAGGGGATAGACTCCCTCGCTGATTGGCTGATACCGACATTAGGCGACCCCGATGACTTTACTACATTAAAATAAAGGGCAATGTTAATTTATATATACATGCCCAGAACGGAGATGTAATATTCCTTGGTCTACTGTCGTTTTTCAAAGAAGTTTTAATAAATACATGACCGATAGTTTTGATTTAATTATAGTTTGTTTTATTTTAATATATATTTAAAGTTATCTAACGTATAGATTTTTACGAAAGAATTATCTAGAAACAAAATATCATATAAACTTATATATATATATATATATATATATATACAAAGTTGGTAAATCCTCGCGGTGAGAAAAAATCGACAAATAGTTTGATTGTAAAAATATACTACCAAAACATCACCTGGGGAAAAGACCAAGATAATCGTACCAACCAAAAATAATCTATTGATACAATATTTGGCAAAGTATATATAAATATTATATTATATATATATATATGTTTGTAAACACGGTATGTTTGGAATGGCTTTTTGCGACAATTTTTGGGAGAATTGTCTTAATTGGAGTCGTACCTAATTTGAAAATTATTAATTAATAATGAATAGGCGGGAATGCCTATTTAATGTATGGCTAAACAAATCGATTTGTTTAGCCATACATTCAAATATGTTTTTATTATTATTAATTAATTAATTTTCAAATTAGGTACGACTCAATTAAGCACATATTCTCCCAAATATATATATATATATATATATATATATTATATATATATACTGTATCACCTTACAAAAAGTTAATAAGAAACCATGTTATATTAATATTGAGTCTAACCACCCTAAACAAGTATTTAAACATATACTAATGCATTGACTTTAGACTTTCCAATAATTCCTCAAATATAGGTATCTTCGAATAATCTGAGTACGAACAAGCTTTAAAAAAAATCGTATATACTGCTAAAATTCATATAAGATAGTTAATGAAACATCTAGGAAATAAAAAGGGAAAAAATAGAACTCACTAAATATGGCAGTAACAAATAATATAGGTAAAAAAAATCAAGTTTGAAAAAACCCCTCCAATACGCTATACAAAAAATTAATAAAAATAGTGTTAATTAGCTCAGCTGTACACCCAATGTAGCTGGCATAATTATAAGTATAATACTAAAAACAAATAGGAAACACCTAGATGTAATTGTATTGATAGAACTAGGTGTCCTTAGGGGTAAATGTAGATCTGATGCATAGTATAAATAAGGTGGGGTAATGAGGGTGATCCTAAAAACTGTAAAAATAAAAAAAAGGGCTCGACTCAAAATGAATAAAAAAGAGGTATAGAATCATAAGTGTTAGTTTCGCATATGAAAATATAAATATAGACACCTTATCAAATATGTGTGGAAAGTAAAAACTAAAGGTATGACCCTATCTTAAAAATGGTTAAAGAAATGTAATAAATATAAAGCCGGAGATAATATTGCCATCTATGTACTGAAGAAAACTGGCAATTGATATTTATTGAATAATAGGGAAACTTAAACCAAAGATCTGAGGTTCTCAATAGTTGTAAACATAAAAAAAAACATGGCTTTTTCGTGATGTAATGTAGGATATATATTAGAACTAGAGTAGTAGGATTCAAATAATATATATTATTTATATATAATATATATTATTATATATTATATATAATATATAGAAATAATAAAAAATAATAATAATAGATTTAAACGGTGTTCTGTGTTTTGTCTTTTTCTTTGTTTTTCATTGGTTGGTTTAGTCTATGCTAATTTATTTGAATCTAGGTGGAAGGTGTTGTATAAATATGAGTTTGCTCCAAATCGTTTTAGTCGGATCTTAGCCCTGAAGAGCACTAAGCGAAACTTTTATTAGGTTTATCTGACTCATTAGGTTTATCTTTATTATATATACTAGCAAATATATGCACCCTTCGCGTGCAAGTATTTAAGTTTTAATGTAATAAAATATTGTATTAAATTAGAAAGGCTAATGAAACTAAATAAGAATACAGATAAAAAGATTTGAAACAGAGGGAGTATAATAAAAGATTTGAAACAGAGAGTATAATAAAAAATGGAACAACTGAAACTTACTCTTCCATCACTCTCGTCTTTCATTGTTATTTTTTCTAATTTAAGTATTTAGTTAAAAGAGGAAGTAAAGAATAAAATGACAGTTATTTTATCTTGTTAATGGATTTCATTTAAGATTCATTGAAGAGATTTTTGCTTATATTCATTAAAATAAAACCAAACAGTTAGAAATCAATAATACTAAGCCATATTTTATTAAATTCGATTTTTTAATATTAATATGCAAATTAGCCTTCCCATTCACACTGTAAACCGTTATTTTGTAGTATATAATATAATTGCATGTTGTCAGTATGTAGACATAGTTAACAGTATTAGTAATGTAAGACAATTTTATTAATAATTGAGGTTTAGATAAAAATAAAATCATGGAGAATGTGATGTCAATAACTAAGAGAATTGTGACTTGAGTATGAATATAGTTTCGGTTACAGACAGAAAAACACACAATCTCCATTATAATAAGATATATATATATTATTATAATGGAGATTGTGTGTTTGTCAGTCTGTAACCAAAAATATATCACTACTCAAGTCAAATTCCCTCAGCTATTTACGTCACATTCTCCATGATCTTATTTTTATCTAAACTTCAATTATTAATAAAATTGTTTTACATTATTAATTTTGTTGGCCATATTTACATGATATTTTCCACGTACCCCACTTGTACGGGTCAGGCACAAGGCCCTATTAACGTGGGACCACCCACAAACCGAAGCTCATGGGGTGGCGGGTGAAAAATTGCGTCGATCCCGTCGGCATTCCCCCTCAAGGGGGCGCCTCAGGCACTGGGCAATAAACCCGGCCATGCCCCTTTAAATCAAGGGGGCAGGTGTTGCCTGGGGCGATGGCCCCCTGGGATCAACGCTTTTAACTCGTAAAGATCCAGGACCGAAGCCATTGGACCCTGGCGTTGGCCAGATTTACATTCTAATAACATGCAATTGTGTTTATATATACAACAAAATAGCGGTTTACAGTGTAAACGGAAAGGTTAATTTGCATATTGATATTAAACATTTTATTTTAATAAATCATCATCATCATGTTGCGCAATTAGCACGGATATCCATGAAAAATCTCTCGTCAACCTTCCCTATCACTAATTGCCCAGGGAGGTGCTCTGCGCAGCAACCAGCATCCGCACAGAGTTGGTAAATGTAGGTCCTTGCTGGGCGACCCACATTAGCATGTCCATGTGTTGGCTTCCACAGGAGAACGTCGCTTATGAGTTCGTCCTTGTTCCTCCAGCAGTGTCCAGCATGTCTTGCCCTTCTCACTCAGATGATTTGTGAGATAGGGGGCAGGTGGCTGTACAGCTGCTTCCTTGTGAGGTGCTGTTTCCACGACTTGTTCAAGACCACACGCAGCATTTTTGTGCAGCTCCCATCTAGCTTATTCTCAAGGCGCCTCGTTAGGGTTCAAGTGGTGCAGCCATACGCAGCACTGATAAAACCACAGCTTGAAATAATTGTCGATACTTGTTTGGTTTTATCTTAATGAATATGAGCAAAAATCTCGGGGATAAATCTTAAAAGAAATCCATTTACAAGAAGAAATAATTATATATTTCTTACGGCCGGGTCATTTTACTGACAGGTTATGATGTTGAAAAGTCCCGAAACTCTGAAGGAACTAAAGAAAATCCCTAATGAAGTATCCAACCGCATTTATTTTGCAAAATATGGTCCATTTAAAAAATTAAATTGCTTTGATGGCGAGGCTTCCCTTCTGGATATCTGGAGAGTGTAGAATGCATTGTCATTACTCCCAGGTCCACTCTGATCCGGAGTGGTAGTATTTGTTATGGTTCCATCTATGAGGTAAATAGGCCCGTTAAAAATTATTCGTATTTGATAGTAATACTTGATGTTATAGTTGATAGTAATAAAGTAAATTGTTTGTATTAAGAATAGTTACTTGAAGCTATAATTGTTTACTAAGGATTATTATTAGTTACTTAAGACCATATAACTCTATGCAAATAAATGGCTATAATCTAATAGAAATAAAAGTAAATAATTTAGCGGAGTGGCCTATTGTCGGTATCAACCGGACTGCAAGGGAGTGTATCCTCTTTTCGCTAGGGAAGGGGATTTCTTTTCTTCTGAGGTATAGCGCCGCACCTACAGTCAGTACCCAGTTTACCGCACAGACTAGATTACTCGTTTGCCAAAAAAAAAATAAATAAATAAATAAATAAATAGAAATAACAAAAAACAACAAAAAAACAACAACAAAAAAAAAACTATGGAGAAACAATTAACCAAAAATGTAAGGGATACTCCGCACTCCCCAGAGCTTTAGAATTGAAACGCCTCCATAAGAGTCAGTTTAGTGTTATATCCTAAACACACCTTTTGGTTGGTTTGGTTTGTTTTACGGCATATCAACCTCGGTGGGTCATTTAATTCCAACAAAGTTGTGAAATAATGGATACTCAATTTTTTATAAACATTTTTCTATTGAACCCATAGATGGAACTATAAGAGTTACTATCACTCCGGGTCAGAGCGGACCAGGGAGCAATGGTGATGAAGGGGTGCTCAACATTCCCCAGACCTCCAGAACTAGAATCTAACCATCTGAGAGTTTAATGACATTCCAAGGATATGAAGACAGCCACCGCCTTCTAGTACATATATGGTAAAAAAGGGCTGGGGCTTACCATAAGGGCAATAGAATTGAGGCAATCATATAGGTGCTAGGCTTGTGTCCAGTTGATTGATCGAAAAGGGCCTCTCCGACCGCCCATCTAGCTAAAGTAAGGGCCAAAGTGTAGTGTTGTATGTCATGGACTGCTCGGTCACATAGGTTCCATTCTTAAACATCACGGGTCGCCACACACGGCCAACAGGTGTCCCCATTGGAGGAGTCTTATCCCTCTGCAGAGGTTCAGTGGTATATTATAACACCGCAGCTGATAGGGCGGAAAAAAACACCCCTTTCTTTAGGAAGGGATATTCTCGTCCTCTGGTGAAAATAGTGTTATTGTGTTAGTATAGTATTTATTCTAAGACTAACAGCAATAAATAAATAAATAAACATGTACGTCGGATGGATGATGGACGAATCCCGAAAGACATCCTGTATGGAGAGCTAACATCTGGTAAAAGACAGATTGGTCGCCCCCTACTGCGATTCAAGGATGTCTGCAAAAATGATCTCAGGTGCTTTGGCATTGTCCCTTCCAGCTGGGAAAATTTGGCTCAAGACCGCCCTCGGTGGCGGCAGAATCTCCATAGAGGCCTGTACACGTCAGAATTCACCCTGATACAACATCATGAAGCTAAAAGGTCCATAAGAAAGCAACGGCATCAAAGAATCGGAACATCATCATCTACAGGGACAACCTACAAATGCAAAATCTGTGGTCGAGAATGTTTCTCAAACATAGGACTTCATAGTCACAGGAGGCGCTGCAACCTCAGGGGCACACAAAAACTTTTATCATAGTCTTTCGAGACTGAATTGCCAATGACGATAATATTTATTCTAAGACTAACAGCAATAAATAAATAAATAAAAACTTAGTTAAAATGCACTAAAAAATCCTCGTTTTTGCAACATTTGACCCAGAAATTGGTTAGAAAATTTAGCAATTTCAATATTTAAAACATAAATTTATTCTTACTAAAATGAAATGAATAAGATATAACTAGAATTAAAATTGAAAATATTCCCCCTCATCAACATTTAAAAAAAACTGACATCTATTTCCTCAAATGAAGGCAAAGTTTTAAAGAAAAATATTTTGTCGGGCAATTCTTTATGTTAATTTGCAACTTTCGCCACATGGGAGATGTTACAGTTCCAAAATCGACCTACCCTAATATAATAATGTTGTTTATGATGAATATGTTTATAAATTTATAAAAAAAATATAATTACATTTATTTTTTATAATGTAAAAATTCAAATTAAATAAAATGAAAAAAATTTAATTAGATTTTTTATTATATAAAATAAAATAATTCTCTTCATGGTTAGGTCAAGAAATTTTCAGCATCTCCTCAGTGTATATAAGAATGATGTATATATTAATACCATTGTAACTACTTACCTACCTTCAACCTCAAAGTTGGGCATGCATCACACTAATAAGTGGGGAAGTGATAGGCTAAACTAAATGAAACCTACTTTTCTATACCCACATGTGTATGCTTTTACAACATAGGTCAACTGGTGAATCAGGTTTGGTATACATCAATACTACTGTAACTATCTACCTACCTTCATATTCATAATTTGGTGTGTATCACGCAAAAGTGAAGAAGGCAGGGATTGACAGATGAAGGTAAGTGAAACCTAACCCCTCATACTGATGCATGTATGCTATTACTACACAGGTCAGAATATGAATTGGATTATGACATTAATTCTTAGCACACCAGCTATCCCTGTGACACCTGTTCTTGCCAACCACTTTTTATATAGCTCATTTGCTTTTTTGAAATCGCACAACAGTATTGGAATTGTAACTAGAAATTGCTTTACCTTTTTTTCATTATATGAAATTCTAACAGTTTTTTTTAAACAACTAAACAACGACTAACAATATAAACGTTCTTCCTATGTATAGAGTCAAGTTTCAGAGACTTACAAATGATGGAGAGGGAATTTTAGGACATCTGGTATCTTCTGTTTTAATCAACCCTCGGAGACAATTTTGGTCGAGTGCTCTTGGAACTGGTCCGAATGTCTATCTGATCTTGGCGCCAAAACCTCTGTGTGGATCACGTGATTATTACGTCCAATCACAGAAATGCTCTCCATCACTTAACTCCACACATAGAAATAAACGTATTTTACTTACTCAGCAAGGTCGTTATGATTATTGTCGTAAGAAGTGGAATCGGTGACCCGAGTTCAAATCTTGGACAAGGCTGTTTTTAGAACGGCAGTAATCCATCTGTTTCTCCCCTTCAGTTATTGGGAAATGGTTGGGGAGACTGGGTTATCACTCTAAAAGAAGGAAAACACTGAATTCAAAACATTCTTACTCCGCTTAAAGATGACCTTGTCTCACATCCTGTTCGTGGTGGAGGGGTTGGGTAAATACATATTAATTGTATCAGCATCGCTACCAACCGACCTGTAGGGATGCAGTATTATTTGGATTATTCGGACTATTGTCCTCATCTTAATTGTTATCTGTACAACGTTTCGGCCGATGTGCCTTCTTCAGGTATTTCTAGTCGAACGCAGGAACGTTCTCGGACTCGGAAATCTTCTTTTCGGACTCGGGAACCTTCTTTTTGGACTCAGGATCATTCTTTTTGGACTCAGGAACTTTCTCGGACTCGGGAATTTTCTTTTCGGACTCGGGATCATTCTTTTTGGACTCAGGAACCTTCTCGGACTCAGGAATCTTCTTTTCGGACTCTTGATCCTTCTTTTCGGACTCAGGAACCTTCTCGGACTTGGGAATCTTCTTTTCGGACTCGGGAACCTCCTTTTTGGATTCGGGAACCTTCTTTTCGGACTCGGAACCTTATTTTTGGACTCGGGATCCTTCATTTCGGACTCGGGAACCTTCTTTTCGGACTCGGACCTTCTTTTTGGACCCGGATCATTCTTTTTGGACTCAGGAACTTTCTCGGACTCGGGAACCTTCTTTTCGGACTCGGGATCATTCTTTTTGGACTCAGGAACCTTCTCGGACTCGGGAATCTTATTTTCGGACTCTTGATCCTTCTTTTCGGACTCAGGAACCTTCTCGAACTCGGGAATCTTATTTTCGGTCTCGGGAACCTTCTTTTTGGACTCGGGAACCTTTTTTTGGACCCAGGAACTTTCTCGGACTCGAGAACCTTCTTTTCGGACTCGGGAATCTTCTATTAGAAAAATTTCAAGAAATACAGTCGGGATTCATGTTTTTTTTTCTTCAAAAACCATCTATTTTTTTTTTATCGCCACATTCCTGTAAAGTTTACGACCGTTTGTTCGTCTTTCCTCTCTCAGTCTTTTTTTTTCTTTTTTGATTGGCGATGATATAGTTGTGATTCATATGTTTTCGTTGGTATATCGTACAGCAGATTAAACGATAGAATTAACTTCTTTTTTGAGCATCGAATTTCAGCCGAGGAAAACAATATGTAAGTTCGAAATCATATTTCACAATGTCAAATTTTGTTTGATAAGAAGTTGCCAGTTAATGGGGGTGGTGGCATTTTGGGGGGTTTGACCCCCCCCCCCCAGCCCCCGGTTGAGTGCAAAAATGTAGCAGACATTGAACTCGCAATCTCCTGATCGTGAGTGGTGGCTTGTAGTGGGATTGTTGTCACCCCTGTAGGCTGAAGTGGTTCGGCCGCTGAGAGGAATAAATACCGAAGCAGGTTCTGAGTATTCTAGTTGATCTCAGTTGAGACGCGGTCTGCTCAGTATCAGGTATCTAGTACCCCCAGTCTTTTTCTAGATTCTTGGTGACCATTCAAACTACTCCATATACAATTGGTATCACCGTTACTTTCATATTATTATTATTATTATTATTATTATTATTATTATTATTATTATTATTATTTTACTCTTATGATTTTTTCCACATAATGGAAAATAGGTGACAGCAAGTGTCCTCACGTCTCCAGGACTCTCCAAAGTATTCAAGCCGATTAATAGTAAAATATGAATGTATGCTATTGCCTAACCTCTATGCATAAATAACTCCAGACGGGTTGACATGTCGTAAGCATAAAAAAAAATCAACCACTCTAATTACTGTAACTTATCAAAGGAGGAGTATCAGCAATGCTATAGACTAGTCAGTCGAGATTCAGCAGGTGGATTTCACAGAAGCCCAAGTGACAACAAGTCTTATCAGCTCTCCAGAACTCTCCTCAGTATCATAACCGATCTCAGCTTTGGACATTTCTCAGATTTCTAGATACCAAGTCTCTTTTTCCAGGTAGCGTTCCTAGTGCTCCAACTACAACTGGTTTCACCGCCATCATCCCGTTCTGCAACTTATTTTCAGCTCTCGGACAAGACCAGGTATTTATCTATTTTTTTTCCTCTTTCCTACCTTTTAACTGTATAATGGGTAAATTGTCGTTTGAATTTGGCAAAAATGTCAAATATATTAACCTCTCATTTTATCAGATATATTTACTAAAATTACTGGTAAACATCTTGAAATCTTGTAGATTAAATTGATTCAAAGAACTCGCTATTGGCCTAAACAAGGCCTCCAGACGACTTCGGAATCTCCTACCAGACATTCCGACAGTAACTTAAATAGATTTATACAAAGATTTTTCTTTCTTATTGAAAGTATATATATATATATTATATATATATATATATATATATATATATATATATATATATATATATATATGAGGAAAAATGAGTAAAGAAAAGAAATGTAGATGGATAAAAATGAATTTTATCGATATCACTTTTAATCGTTATCACTTACACATGTGTTTCGGTCTGTTTATCAAAATGTATACGGATTTACGTTATTATTATTATTAAAATAATCAGATGGAGTTGAAATGATGATGATAATAATAATAGGAAAAATGTATAAAATATTCCGTACACAGAGAGATTTTTTTACGACCTTCATCAGAGTGAATTTTTTATTTTTTTTATTTAAAAAAAAAAAATTCACTCTGATGAAGGTCGTAAAAAAATCTCTCTGTGTACGGAATATTTTATACATTTTTTCCTATTATTATTATTATTATTATATATTATTATTATTATTATTATCATCATTTCAACTCCATCTGATTATTTTTTTATACATTTTGATAAACAGACCGAACACATGTGTAAGTGATATCGATTAAAAGTGATATCGATAAAATTCATTTTTATCCATCTACATTCTTTTCTTTACTCATTTTTCCTCATATTCATATTCTTACATATATATATATATATATATATATATATAAAGTTATTAAGTAACAGGTTTTAAGAAGAGAAAGAAAGAAATATGTTTATTTTCACACATTACATTTTTTACAAAAAAACACAAATAATTGATTAATCTATTAATGTGTGTAGGATGATTACTAATTAGGACTGGGCCAATTCTAATAGTGACCACCTCTGCTATTTCATAGATTTTCAGATTTAAATTTGATAAGATTTTTTAAAAATTGAAATGTTTTAAAAGAATCGAATGTCTTTAGAATAAATAAAATTTATTGTATTATTATTGTTTATGTGGTTTTTTGTGTTTTTAGATAAATCTATTTGAATTTTTAAATTTGTGTGTGTGTGTGTGTGTGTGTGTGTGTGTGAAAAGAAAACAAAATTAGTAGACCACCTCGTTCTTTTTTGAGTGAGTCATTCTTTCTTTTACAAAAACAAAAGTTTGTTTGCTTTTTAAATATTATAAAAAGTTTAAATTTGTAAATGCTGACGTCATCTGTGTCTTCAGCTCATCTTTGGAGTTTTGTTGGTCTCTCACTCAACCGCATCTCTCACATCTATTAATAATGGAGATTCGCCTGGTTTTTGTCTGTAACAAAAATTACGTCACTGCTTACGTCACATTACCCAAAATCGTCATAACATAGAATAAATATACTCAAAATTTGAACATGCAGCATTAGACAGTCCTCATTGTTTTTTAAAACAAGTTTTAATAAATACCTGACTGGTATTATATATCTATATATAGTTTGTTTAATTTTAATACATATTTAAAGTTTACATTTCAAATTGTTTTATTTTTTAATCCTTAATGAATTTGATGATTTACTTACTTAGGGTACAAACTCGCTGACATTGAATTTTTTACTCCCATCCCTCAGGCAATATGTTTCAAAAATCTATTTTTGCATCGCCCGGGGGGCGTTTTTATTTTATACTAGTAATGATAAAATGGTTGTAATACGGGGAGTTTGATACACAATAGACAAAACATGAAACAAAGTGCAAAATAATTAATTTAAACCGCGACAATTTATCCATCGCACCCTGTATATATAGTTATTATTGTTTTATTTTTTTTTTATTGGCTGTCAACTCGTGTTCAGTAAGACCATTTCCTGTTTTATTTTTAAAAAGTTTATCATAGTTGAGTGCCAGTAGCATTTGGCACTCTATCCTTGTGTTTACTCAGATGACTCACCAGGCCAGCCCTGTTCATGTTGGAACTTCTCCACTTTGAATGTTGCTGGGCTGAAAATTACCCTTTCTAATAGCCGCTTCAATTTTTGGTGTTTAATTTTTTGTTGGCTGTCAACTCGTGTTTGAATAAGACCATTTCCTGTTTATTTTTAAAAAATTTATCATAGTTAATGCCAGTAGCATTTGGCACTCTACCTTGTGTTTCTCAGATGACTCACCAGGCTAGCCTGGAGAGACATACTCTTCCACATAAACTACATGTTGGAACTTCTCCACTTTGAATGTTGCTGAATTGAAAATTACCCTTTCTAATATCCCGCTTCAAATTTTGGTGTTTAATTCGGTTGGACTCAAATTCTTCCACAGACAGGTAGATGGTGGCTCTCCAGCCAGGTCTATTACAAGCTAGCTTCTCCCAGTCCACCACAGTAATAGCAGTGTTCTTCATAGTGTCCTTGAGGCAGTCCTTAAACCTCAATTTGGGTTTGCATTGACGACGTTTGCCAGTTGAATTTCCCCGTAAAATAGTTGTTTTGGGATTCGGCAATCATTCATGCGAACTAGATGATCAGACCAGCGAAGACGTGATCTAAGGATTAAACTCTCAATACTAGGCTGGACATCTTTCAAGTATTGTGGTGTCTGGTATAAATGACAACCATTCTATCCTTTAAATCCTTATTATATTTTAAAATATTTAACCATTTGTCGGACTTTTTATCTTTATTTTTATTTTTAACAATTTTTCGGATCTTTTCCAAAATCAACGATTTCTGGGTTTGGTGTTTAGTCATCAACTATTTGAATGCTAACATGTGACGTTTCGTCTTTAGATTTTTCTTGCATTTCGCGTGCCGAGTCGAGCCTTTTAACATCGTAAACTAAGGCCCACAAGCTTTTGCTTATATTCCAGCAATTTCTTTTTCACATGATTTATAATTATTAACAAAGTTGAGTCCCGTTGATGGTTTGATTAAAACCGAAACGCTTTAGCGCGGGGCTTTCTGCAAATCAATCTTTGACTTTTTTTTTTTTTCAAAACTTTATTCTTAATCAGAAGTGGCTACCCGGCGTTGGCTGGGTAGTGGGGGAAGTAAAAAAAATTAGTCTCACAAACCCATTATTATTGAATCGCGAGTGGGATCCTCGTAAAATCCCTATGCAAAAACAAAAGACGTTGCGTTGATCCAGCCACTCTGGAAATAAAAATTATCATCTAAATTTTATTTTTCTAATATAAATCAAACCTTCATTATTTTAGCCCCAAAACCAAGAACTGGTGATATTTAATGTGTATATATCTTTACTTTGTCATTAATTGTATTATTTTACACATACACACAACTGCCCTTTATATATGTATAGATTACATTGTCGGATTTTACATCCATTTTTCATAGTTAATATTTACAATGTAAAAAAAAACTTGTGTTATTTCATTTACAGTGCTCAATATCATGCATAGAGTCAAAGAAATGATAATATCCCCACGTTTCTTTTTAATTCATGAACCCCTTACTATTTCCAGTTGGGGACTGATTGCCTAAGCAAGTACGTGTTCTCGTGCCTACACTTGGATTTTATGGCATGTCAACCCTTGTTGGGTTATTCTATTAAGACATTTTGTTTTATTCATTCTTGTTGGGTATTCAATTTTTTAAACTCATTTTTAATACTCATTTTTTTTATCTATTTAACCCATATATGGGACCCTAACAGGTACTACCGTTCCGGGCCAGGGTGGACCTGGGAGTAATGGCGATAAAGGGATACTTTCTTCAGAGTTCCAGAATTGAAACTTCACCACTATTTAGCCTTCTTTTTCCCTTTTCTCTCTTTCTTCTTCTCTTTCTTCTTCCTCCTCCTTCTTCACCCCATTCTCCACCACCCCTTCCTTCTTCCTCCTTATTCTTCACCTCTCTCTCTCTCTTTTTCTTTCTTCTTCTTCTTCTTCTTCTTCTTCTTCTTCTTCTTCTTCTTTCTTCTTCCTTTCTTCTTTACCTCCATCTCTCTTTCTTCACCTCCCTCTCTCTTCTCATTTTTCTTTCTTTCTTCTTCTTCTTCTTCTTCTTTCTTCTTCTTCTTCTTCCTCTTTCTTCCTCCTCTTCTTCTCATTTTTTCCTTTTCTTTTCTTCTTCTTCTTCTCTTCTTCTTTCTTCTTCTTTCTTCTTCTTCTTCTTCTTCTTCTTCTTCTCCTCCCTCTCTCCCCTCTCTCTTTCTTCACCTCCTCTCTTCTTCTCATTTTTCTTTCTTTTCTTTCTTTCTTTCTTTCTTTCTTTCTTTCTTTCTTTCTTTCTTTCTTCTTCTTCTTCTTCTTCTTCTTCTTCTTCTTCTTCTTCTTCTTCTTCTTCTTCTTCATTTTTTTTTCGCAAGTCTCGCCGGCCAACTCCAGACCGAATTTAAAGACCGTATATAAATCCGTAAAACCACTGACATTTTCATCAAATTCCACCTCTATCTCGAACCGGGCCACGACACAGGCCGGGCTTAAATCACCGCCAGTGGAAACGCGAGAAATGCTATCCGTTGTCGTGTGTGGTCAAGTGTCCGATTTCTACTGGTCATTGCTCGGCTCACGAAAGCCCCGCGCAATCAAAAACCGCGCCGATTAGTAAGGACCTCGAAAATTGAGAATAGATTTGCCTATTCGCCATTTACGAACGAGACGCAACGGTTGTAAAAACGAGACACAGGTGTGGAGGGTGGGCGTGGCTAGATGGATGGCGGAGTGACTGGGTGGCGGGAAAAAAAACCATGGCGGTAAACAAGATCCCGTTTATGGGACTTCTTTACGAGACTTGGATTTTTTTTTGTACACTACCTTCATATGTGTATGTATTGTGTGTGGGTGTGTGTGTGATTTTTTTTCAATTACGAACTGAAATCGTTTTTATTTTCTTTTGCCGTGTTAGGAACTTTCGGAATTACCTACTAACAATCGATCAACTAGTTATTTATTTATTTTTTTTACATTATTTTTTTTTATCAATCACATACGATGAAAATAGGTATCGACGCACATGGACAGATTGACAGATAGATAGATAGATAGATAGATAGATAGATAGATAGATAGATAGATGAATTGGCAGAAATAGATAGATGAATAGATAGGAATAGATAGATAGATATGAATAGATTGAAATAGATGATAGATAGATAGTTAGGTATTAATAGACTGAGATAGATAGATATATAGATAGATATGAATAGTCTTAAATAGATATTAATAGGTTGATACATATATATATATATATATGAATATATATATATATATATATATATATATATATATATTTGTATGTCTGTCTAACACTAATCGTATCTATCTATATCAATGTATTGATATCTATCTCTCTCTCTCTCTCTCTCTCTCTCTCTCTCTCTCTCTCTCTATATATATATATATATATATATATATATATATATATATATATAGCGAGAGAGAGAGAGAGATAGATAGATAGATAGATAGATATATAGATAGATAGACTATACATCGAGATAGATATTTAGATAAATAGACAGATATGAACTGAATGAGAGATATTTAGATAATAGATAGATAGAAGATAGATATGAACTGAATGAGATAGATAGATAGATAGATAGATAGATAGATAGGTATAATTAAGCTTAGGTTGACAGATAGAAATGGACGAAAGTACGTAAAAAGACGGTTTAATTAGATAACGGTAAATTGGTTCCTGGCAGAAGCTGAAGATTTGTTAAAGAAAAACCATTTTAAAGGAATCGTTTGAGGAAGATGAAAAGACAGAGACGCTCGTATTTTATCAAAGTTTTATAGTCTGACACATTTAGAAGAATCTTTTGTTGACTTTTCTTCTTTCTGTTTCGATTTTTTACTTTACTTCTTTTTTTAAAACTTTTTTCTTGAAGACCTAATTTTTATGCCAGATGCAAAAACAAGCTCCTTGGTCTAGTGCTAGTAAAAGGGGGATAGACTCCTTCGCTGTCTGGTTGATACTGTCATTAGGCCACACCATCGACTTATCACCGTTTGTACGATTATATACAGACATTAAGATTTGCATCTCCACAAAAGTAAAGTAAAGTCGTCCGGGCCGGCCTAATCAGCGAGGGAGTCTATCCCTTTTCCCTAGCGCTAGACCAAGGAGATTGTTGTGGCGTCTGAGGTAGAGCGCCACACCTACCATCAGCTCCTTACTTTACCGCACAGATCTATGCGAGGACCGGTATCGAACTAGGAACCTTGTGGTTTCTAGCCAAACGCTCTACCGACTGAGCTAACCCGGCCTATAACTGTAATAAATTCAAGCCCAGAATGCTTCACAAGAGTACTGGACCATATGACCTTTAAGCACCCCTTTTTGATCTCGATTTAAGAAGGACAATTTTTCATGTCAATATCCGGTGTTTTAACAGACGATTTTTAGATTTTTTTAAATTATAAAACTAACCCCTTACCTTTAACCTAACCCCTAACCCTAACAAATAACAAATAACTGGAA
The DNA here is from genome assembly GCA_023376005.1 of Doryteuthis pealeii. Lineage (NCBI taxonomy): Eukaryota > Metazoa > Mollusca > Cephalopoda > Myopsida > Loliginidae > Doryteuthis > Doryteuthis pealeii. The sequence goes on along the minus strand of JALAJA010000128.1, from coordinate 62,082 downwards.
TTGACGTGTAAATGAAAAACATGTCCTTTCTTAATTGAGATCAAAAAGGGGTGCCTAAAGGTCATATGGTCCGAGTACTGTACTTTGCAAGATTTAGAAAAGAAATCCCACAATATTTACATTTTAAAATTAACATGGAGTTTATCAAATGATAAACATATAAAGGTGACAAAAATAAAAATAAAAATAATAATACTTGATAATTTGTTTTGAAGCATTGTTAAGTAAAGTATACCATTATTTATATTTGAAGGCATTTTTTGCGTTCTGACTCTGCGTTCTGGGTTCTCCAGTTCGATCTCGGTCGGGGGAGATCGTAGTTATACACTGCTGATGAGACCAAATAATGTTGAAACAGCTGTACAGTGTTCCACACGTCGCATGCGGGATTCGCCGAGTTTGCGTGTTCGTGATTATTTCAATTATAATTAACAAATTCAATCTATGTATATGTTGTGGGACAGCAATACGATAAACGCATTGTAATTGCCTTTAAAAATAATAAATAATTTTTAAAAAGTTTGTTACAAGAAAGCAAAGCTTGCAGCAAGGAGTTTGTCTTTCCAATCAATTAACAATCTTTAAGACAATTACCTGACGTGAATAATTCTAAAATAATCAACATCCATTTTGAAGATTAAAACATTTAAGGTTTTGAAACTTCTGTAATACAAACGGAAACTAATATCTTTTCTTTTATAAATACAAGGTTCCTATTTCGATACCGGCCCTCGCCATATATACAGCATATGAGTAGCACACAGATCTTGCGGTAAAGTAAGGAGCTGATGGTAGGTGTGGCGCCCCACCTCAGATGCAAAAACAATCTCCCTGGTCTAGCGCCAGTGGAAAGGGAATACTCCCTCGCTGATTGGCTGATGCCGACTTTAGGCCACCCCGACGACTTATAATACAAACGGAAACTAGACAACAGGTGATTTTGATAGACATGAAACTACACACCCACTCCCATAAATAACCAAACAAAATCTAGAATGTTAATCACAGACGCATATTAAAAAAAAAAAAAACGGAATCAGATGATTCTGTTAGTAAACAAAAAAATGTGTTTAGATGGCGAGCCAGGTCTGGAATTAAAAAAAAACAAAAAAAAACTGAACAGACCACACACACATAAGCGCGCGCACACACATGTAACACACACACACATATATACAAACAAACACAAACACACACATACCCCCCACCTCACACACAAACAGAGAATATGGAAGGCATGAGACAGAACAAATGAACAGACACTAGCAACAACTCCAGTTCCAGAGATCTTCTGTAGAAGGGATTTTTATCCGAAATTTAAGAATAATCACAGGTTTACAAACATCACCATAGTTACCTTCTTTTTTCTTTGCACTTGCATTATGATAGCCTTCAAAACAACTAACAAACAACAATATAAACACAATGCTTCAAGCAAATTATAAAACCCTTTAATTTCTTTTCTTTTAAAAAAAAACTTTCTACATGTTATATTATACTTATTGGCCACCTAGCCTCACCTTCTTTCCTGACAATGTTTTCATTTTGTTATTGTTGCTTGTGAATGGCTGAATCACAATTTTCCTGTGAAATGGAAGGGTAGATGTGTTCGGCAAGAGTGGCCGGTCAGAAGACCTGATTTAACACCCTGTGACTTTTTTCTTTGGGATTGGTTGAAGGAGCATACTCTACGAAGCCAACTACTTTGGAAGGACTTGAAGGACGAATACGAGAATCTATTTCTGCCATTCCACAAGAGTTCCAGTTTGACATAGAATAGTGAATAAAGGCGCGTCCGGGTTAAAGACAGTTTTAAGTATAACAGTTATCTTTAGCTGCAGGTTCAACCTTGGTCAAGACGGACAGATCTCTCGTGTGGTGTGTTGTGTTGCTTCCGCGCAGACATCTCGATAGTTACTCCATATATGCATCATCAATCCCTGACAGTCCACGAATCCTTGGTGGCCCTATAAAAAAAGACAGATCGACCAAAGACTAGGAAATTATGACCATGCATAAGTCTCTACACCCTAGAGATGATAAAGATGGCTATGTACAAAGAAAAGAAGGTGGATGAGGTCTTGCCAACATAGAGGAATGTGTAGAGGCCACAATCCAAGGACTCGAAGAATACACAAAAAAGAGCAAAGACAGATTACTTATGGCATCCAACAACAGCAGATGTAATGTATGGACAAACAGAAAAAACAACAAAAACTAGAAAACAAAGATGTCATGTCGCGCAATTTGCACGGATATCCATGACGATCTCTCGCCAACCTTCCCTATCATTCATCGATTCTGGGAGCTTCTCTGTACAGCAGTCAGCATCCCTACATAGTTGGTCAATGTAGGTCCTGGCTGGGCGGCCCACATTAGCGTGGCCATGTGCTGGCTTCCACAGTAGTACGTCGCTTACGAGCTCGTCCTTGCTTCTCCAGCAGTATATATATATATATATATATATTGTTAAATAATGCAGCCATTTTCTGTCTGTAAGTTTTGTCCTTTGTTTTTTTCGTATTGTCGGGTTATTTTTGTAATATCTGGCGAAAATTATTTAACAATATATGCCAACAAGAAAAAAAAATCTGCCTAGATACACACACACACACACACACACACACACACACATATATATATATATTTATATATATATCCAACCCCTCCGTCATGGATAGGTTGGTTGGTTTTTACGGCATATCAACCCTTGATTTATTCTATGCCGAAGATGTTTTGTTTTATTCATTCTAATCCGCACAAGTTAGGATGTGACACAAGGTCAATTTCTTAAGCGGAGTTTAACAGGTTTGAATTCAGAGTTCCTTCTCCTAGACCGGTTACCGTACAAAGGTTAAAGAGTCCAGTCTATTCAACTACTGCTCAGAGACGCAGATTCACCATGGCGCCTGAATCTTAAAGTGGCGTTCGGGAAATAAAGAGATGTGCACCAAAAGAAGGCGTCTCCGTGTTCCTAAGAACTAAGTGTTGGAATAATTTTCATATATATAGAAACGAGAAATTTGGAACATACCAGCTAGTGTAATGGTTAGAATCCCCGCCTGTCAGCCTGGCAGTTAGGGTTCGAATCACACATAGAGCAGTCTCCTGTCTATAACTCTGCTGATGAGGCATAATATGCCGAAATGTATATACTGAGATTGACTTTTCTTGATTTGTTTACGCCTTTACATTTGAACAGATATGCTCGCCTAATTAATTAATTATCAACTAATTAATTTTCAATTAGATATGACTTCAATTAGCTAGAGGGAGAATAGTTGGATGCATATCTTTTCAAAGGGTATGTGAAATGCCAATAGCCACGTCCAGGATTTGAACTCTGGTTACCTATCCAAGGTCAAAGAGCCCTGTCTGCCCTACTATTTGCGCATAGCTGGAGGGAGATTAGTTGAATGCATATCTTTTCAAGGGTATTTGTGCTATGTGAAATGCTCGTGTAACCGTGTCCTGGATTTGAACTCGTGTCGCATTGTCTATTCCCTACGACTCTATCTATTACACCACGACCGCCCTGTCGTCTGGGGCGTTTGAATGCACCGACTGCACCTCTGCAGAGGGGTAAGACTCCCCCAATGGGGCCACCTGTTGGCCGTGGGTGGCGACCCGTGATGCTTAAGGATAGAGCGCAGGTGGATGAGCAATTCATGACATGCAATACTCCACTTTGGCTCTACCTTGGGCTAGACGGGCGGTCGGAGAGGCCCCCTCTGATCAATCGGCTGGTCACGTCAAGCCCTAGCACCTATATGATTTTCCCAACTCTATTGCCCCTATGGCAAGCCCCAACCCCTTTTTATCATATGGGTGCTAGAAGGCGCTGGCTGCGGGTCTACATGTCCTGGGAATGACGTTAAACTCTATCTGATGGTGAGGTTCCAGTTTTGGAGGTTTGGGGAATGTGGAGCACCCCTTCATCACCATTGCTCCCTGGTCCACTCTGACTCGGGGTGGTAGTACCTGTTAGGGTCCCATCTATGGGTTAAATAGAAAAATGTATTTATACAAAAATTGTATTATCCATTAAGAATTGATTTATTTCAAAACTTTGTCGGCATTAAATGACCCACTGAGGTTGATATGCCGTAAAACAAAACAAAACAAAAAAAAAAAAAAAAAAAAACCACGAGCAACCCAACAAAGTCTGTGTATGCCTGTGTGTGTTGTGTGTTTGTGTCTGTGCCTGCCCGCGTGCGTGTCTGTGTGTGTGTGTGTATGTGTGTGTGCGTGTGTGTGGTAAAAGTGAGAGGGGAAATTCTCTTGGAATTAAATATTTTAAGATCCTCCTGAGGTGTCGAAAAATAATTGTTTATCTAGCAAACAAGAAAGAAAGAAATACTTTTTTTTCTTTCTGACTACACTCTCTCCACCCATCCACCCCCCAAAAAACGATCTAAAGAAAAGTAATCTTGACCCACATGAAACGAATGTTTATCTAATTTTCTCTTGCTTATTTGATTTTTCTTTTCTTTTTCTCTTTCTATTCTTCCCCCTTCTTCCTTTGTCTTTTTCTCTTTCTCTTTCTCTTTCCCCTTCCCCTTCGTTTTCTTCTCTATTAGATTTTTCCTTTCTTTCTCTTCTATTCTTCCCTTTCTTCCTTTGTCTCTTTCTCTTTTCTCTTTCTCTTTCTCTTTCCCCTTCCCCTTCGTTTCTTCTCTATTTGATTTTCCTTTCTTTTTCTCTTCCATTCTTCCCCCTTTCTTCCTTTGTTTTTCTTTTCTCTTTCTCTTTCTCTTTCTCTTTTCTTTTTCTTTCTTTTTTTCTTCCCTATATGATTTTTCCTTTCTTTTCTCTTTCCATTCTTCCCCTTTCTTCCTTTGTCTTTTTTCTTCTCTTCTTTTTTCCTTAATTTTTCTTCCCTATCTGATTTTTTCTTTTCTTTTTCTCTTTCTATTCTTCCCCCTTTCTTCTTTTGTCTTTATTTTCTTCTTTCTCTTTCTCGTTCCAATCCTCTCCCTTTTTCTTCTATTAGCTTCCTTTTCTTTCTCTTTCTCTTTCTATTCACCCTCTTTCTTATTTTGTCTTTCTTTTTTTCTCTTTCTCTTTCTCTTTCTTTTTTCTTCCCTATTTGATTTTTCCTTTCTTTTTCTCTTTCCATTCTTCTCCCTTTCTTCTTTTGTCTTTATTTTCCTTATCTTTCTCGTTCCAATCCTCCCCCTTTCTCCTATTTGCTTCCTTTTCTTTTTATTTCTCTTTCCATTCTCTCCCTTTCTTTTGTCTTTTTTTTCTTTCACTTTCTCTTCCCTATCTTTTCCCATTCTTTTCCTTCCCTATTTCATTTTTCCTTTCTTTTTCTCTTTCCATTCTTCCCTCCCTTTCTTCTTTTTCTTTTTTTCCTTTTCTTTCTCTTTCTAATCTAATTCCCCCTTTCCTTCTTTTGTCTTGCGGATTTGGTTTTTCCTCTTTCTTTCCTTCTCTTTCTATTTTTCACTTTACTGTTTTTGGCTTCCTTTTCCTCTTCTTTCTCTTTCCTGCCCCCTTCATCTGTTGGCTTCTTTCTCTCTCTTTTTTCAACCTTTCTCACTTTTTTCTTTTCTTCCTTTTTCTTCTCTTTCTCTTTCCAATCTTTTCCTATTTTTCTTCTTTTCTCTTGTTTATTTGATTTTTCCTTTTTTTCTCTTTCAATTCACATTGGTTTGTCATTCTTTTTCTTTCTCTTTCCCAGCTTTTACTTTCTTTCTTCTTTTGTCTTCTTTTTCCTTTTCTTTCTTTTCATCTATGCGTTAAATAGAACAAACTAAATTCTAAAAATGTGTTTGAAAAATTGTGTTGAGAAACCGTCAAACAATTGAGTTGAGAAACCATTAAAAAATTGAGTTGAGAAAACCATCAAACAATTGAGAAACCATTAAAAATTGAGTTGAGAACCATCAAACAATTGAATTGAGAAATCATTAAAAATTGAGTTGAGAAACCAAACAATTGAATTGAGAAACCATTAAAAATTAAATTGTGTTGAGAAACCGTCAAACAATTGAGTTGAGAAACCATTAAAAAATTGAGTTGAGAAACCATCAAACAATTGAATTGAGAAATCATTAAAAATTGAGTTGAGAAACCATCAAACAATTGAATTGAGAAACCATTAAAAATTGTGTTGAGAAACCGTCAAACAATTGAGTTGAGAAACCATTAAAAAATTGAGTTGAGAAACCATCAAACAATTGAATTGAGAAACCATTAAAAATTGAGTTGAGAAACCATCAAACAATTGAATTGAGAAACCATTAAAATTGTGTTGAGAAACCGTCAAACAATTGAGTTGAGAAACCATTAAAAAATTGAGAAACCATCAAACCATCAAACAATTGAATTGAGAAATCATTAAAAATTGAAACAATTGAATTGAGAAATCATTAAAAAGTTTGAGAAACCATCAAACAATTGAATTGAGAAACATTAAAAATTTGTTGAGAAACCATCAAACAATTGAATTGAGAAACCATTAAAAAATTGTGTTGAGAAACCGTCAAACAATTGAGTTGAGAAACATTAAAAATTGAGTTGAGAAATCAAACAATTGAATTGAGAAAATTGAGATTGATTGAGAAATCATTAAAAATTGTGTTGAGAAACCGTCAAACAATTGATTGAGGAAAAATTGAGTTTTAAAAATTGAGTTGAGAAACCATCAAACAATTGAATTGAGAAACATTAAAATTGAGTTGAGAAACCATCAAACAATTGAGAAACCATTAAAAATTGATTGAGAAACCATCAAACAATTGAGAAACCATTAAAAAATTGTGTTGAGAAACCATCAAACAATTGAATTGAAACCATTAAAATTGTGTTGAGAAACCATCAAGAACGAATAAAACAAAAACGTCTTCGGCATGAAATAACCCAACAAGGGTTGACGTACCGTAAAATCTAACCAACACAAAATGTCTAAGTAAAGATTTATGATGCACTCAAAGCAATCCCCCTTAACATTTTAAAACATTTTTACATGAAGGGTGAGAGAGAGAGAGAGAGAGAGAGAAGAGAGAGAGAGAGAGAGAGAGAGAGAGAGAGAGAGAGAGAGAGAATACTTGTCAAGAATGAATAAAACAAAAACGTCTTCGGCATAAAATAACCCAACAACGGTTGGCATGCCGTAAAATCCAACCAACTAAGCAATCAATAAATTTCCGTTTCTTTCTCTTTCCGCATTTTTTCCTTATTATAATTTTTTTAATTTGAATTTAATTTCATTCACCTTTTTCTTCGTTTACTTTCTCTTTTTTTTTTCCTTTAGAAAATTTTCGGTATTTTTTTTTTCTTTTTCTTCTTTTTCTTTTTCTTCTTTTCTTCTTTCTTCTTTTCTTTCTTTTTTCTTCTTTTTTTCTTTTTCTTCTTATTTTTCCAATTTTTCTTGTTTTTCTTTTTCTTCTTTATTTCTTTTTCTTTTCCTTTTTTATATTCCGTGTCTTTCTTTCTTTTCTTCTCTTTTTTCTTCTTTTTAATTTTCTTTACTAATAAACACTTTTCTCTTCTTTTTTTCCTTCTTTCTAATACCTTATTTACCCCCCCCCCCTTTTCCCGACTGTTTACTTTCTTTTATTTTTCTGTTACGATTTTAGTGGCCATCTTTTAGGCTTCCAGCAAGAGCGCTTGTCCAGCGGAGATCCTTGATGTTAAGCAGAGCGAGATCCTTATTGAAAAATCCTTTGGTTGTTCCCTGGTGCTCCTTAGTCTTGGTCAGTCCTTCGTCATGATTGCAAATGGACGTCTCTTAGTATCAGTGATTAAGTAGTCAACCAGCCACGGATTCGGGTTGTTGATTTGCTAAGGTTTAAACCACGGGACCTCGCTTAGTCTATAAATTTAAGTGGTGCATTGCAGCACAGCTTATATCCAAGAAATAATCCAACATTTTCTATTTAATATCATTCACTTTTTCTTCGTTTGCATTTCTTCTTTTTTTGTTCTTTCTTTTTAAGTCCTTCTTTTTTCTTAAATTCAAAAAATTCTATCTATTTCTTCATGTTTATTTTTCTCAATTTAATTCTCTTTCTTCTTTTTCTTCTTCTTTCTTTTTTTTTCTTTTTGCCTTTTCTTCCTTTTTTCTTTTTTCTTCTTTTTTTCTTTTTTCTTCTTTTTCCTTTTTCTTCTTTTCTATTTTTTCTTCTTTTTTCTTTTTTCTTCTTCGCTCTCCTTACATTTTCATTCGTTTTACTTCTTTTTTATTCTATTTCTCTGTTTCTTCATTTTGGTTTCTGTCTTTAATTTAATTCTCTTTCATTTCCTTTTTTTCTTTTTTTTCTTTTCTTTTTCTCTTTGCTTTTCTTTCTTTATTTCCTTCTTTTTTATTGTTCTTCTTTACACATTTAATTTTTTGTTGTTTTTCTTCAGGTTTTTTTTGTGTCTCTTTATTCTTTATTCTTTTTTCCCCAATGTATTTTGTTTTTTTGTCCTCAAAGCGGCCACAAAAAGATTCTGTAGCGAAATGTTCTCATTAGTTTGAAAAACGAGAACCTCCCCCACCCACAACCTTTCAACAAAATAAACACCCGACTCTACAGTCTGGAAATTACCTTTTGACTCAATGTTATTTTATCCACTACTTAAAAAAAAAAAACGATATATATATATATATATATATTATATATATATTATATATATATATATATATATAAAGGGATTAAGCTGAGCTGAGGATTTTACTGATATCTAGAAGAAAGACTCGTCTGTCTCTGATGCTTGAAGAAGGCCGCACAAATTGATGACACAGCAGTTCCAACATCACGATGCCCTCATAAAGTGAAACAAGTCGGTCCAATAGTCAGAGGCATGGTCACGCAGAGGGTACCTGAAAAAAAAGAAACGGAAAATGTTAAATATCCTTGGTTCATTGGTTTATTTATTTAACGGGATATATTTCGTCTTATTTCTCTACATTTTTTTCTTTTTTCTTTATTTATTTCAATTTTTAGACTTTCTCTTTACTCCCTTTTCTTTTTTTTTTTCATTCGATTTCATTCACTTTTTTTTTCGTTTTCTTTCTTTCTTCTTTTGTGTCTTTTCATTTTCCTTCTTTTATCTTTTTCTTCCTTTTTTTGATTGTTTTCCTTCATTTCTATTTCTAATCGGTTACTTATTTAGTAAAACTGTATCAATAAATTATACGGTATACAGTTATATATCAATAAGTTATATGGTATACAGTGTTATAAGTTATACAGTTGAGGCGCTCCACAACAGCAAAAATAATCTCCCGTGTCTGGCAATTGCGAAAGCGAATAGACGCCCTCGCTTTTCGGCTGATACCGACAATAGGCCGCTCAGCCAAATTTACTGATCACACACACAACACACACATACACACACACACACACACACACACACACACACACACGCACACACATGTTAAATAAAAATGACTTAAACATTGTTTACCATCTATGGGTTAAATAGAAAAATGTATTTATATAAAAATGCATTATCCATTAGGAATTGAATTTATTTCAAAACTTTATCGGCATTAAATGACCCACTGACGTTGATATGCCGTAAAACAAACCAAATCAAATCAAATCAAACATTGTTTACATTTTCTATTGAACATCTTTAAGTAGAATTTATTCAATTAATATCATATTTCTAAGTAAAAAAAAAAAAATATATATATAAAGCAATTGAATTAAAATTCTAGCAAGAATATGCGCCCACCGGGAGTAAGTATTTAAGTTTTAATGTAATGAAATATATTAAATTCGAAAGATTAAAGAAATTAAATAAGAGCGCACATAAAAAGATTGCACTTTATTCTAATTATATTCTAAATGGTTTCTATATAAAAGCATTCATAGGATTGATTTTAACACGTTGCAGGATAAAACAATAATATCATAGATCTATAACACCTATTAATTATTTATTAAATCCGGTTATGTTAAAACCAGTATGCAAATTAACCACATCATATATTTACGTTTTAATTTGATAAAATATCATATCAAATTAGAAAGACCAACGAAACAAAATAAGAATGTGCATAAGAAGACTGCACTCCGATTGATCGAGGGGGCCTCTCGACCGCCCGTTTAGCCCAAGATAGAGCCAAAGTGGAGTATTGCATGTCATGAACTGCTCATCCACCTGGGCTCTATCCTTAAGCTTCACGGGTCGCCACCCACGGCCAACAGGTGGCCCCATTGGGGGAGTCTTACCCTTCTGCAGAGGTGCAGTCGGTGCATTCTAACGCCCCAGCCGACAGGGCGGGAAATGTATTCACTAACTTTAGAATAACTGGTGATTTTGTAGCCATCAGAAAATATTAAAAATCAACATGAATTTAAATCGAAATTAAACAATAGTTTGAAAAGTCTTGTAGAGTAGCTATCACCCCTTCAGCACTCTACCAGATGGACTGGCTCATAGCCATAAAATAGCCTACGATTAAAGTAGATTAATTAGCTAAATAATATTCAGACTGACTTTGCTGCGTTGGCTATACCGAACTGACCCTCCTCTTTTAGTGTAAGTTTGTCTTGTTAATTGTGTGTACTTATTGTTCTATGTTTGTATGTATCCGTTTAGCACCAGATGCTGTGCTTAATAAATGTGTTAAGCCCACCATTCGTCTGTGTATCTTTCCACCTCGCGATACAATGCAAAGTTATGAATTAATGGCTAAAATTTGATTGTATGTGTACGAACAGTTTGAGATACGTCTATGCTACTAAACAGCGATGGGTGGCGTCGTCAGTTATGTTATTATTAACTGGTTCATTGGGAGGGGGTCGGGTCTTTCAACATAAATACCCCTCATCAGTTATACCCTACTAAAGAGGATCAAACTCTAATGCGCCACCCGTCTTGTCCAACGCTATCAGAAAAAAAAAGGCTTTAAATAGAGTTTTGCCAACGCAGACCTCGGCTTCTGTACATCTGGTTGGTTAATTTTAAAGCCAATCAGCGTTCAGAGAAGTGTGTTAAAAACAGGTTCACGTGGCTCAGATATTTTTAAGAAATAATTCATTGGCATGGCTGGGCCTACAGGTAAGATGACCATTTCTTTTTAATACAAAGAATAAATAAACAAAAACATTCAACGTAGTTGAGGCACAAAAAGATCACTGATTAAAAATACATAATTATCTAAACACACACACGTTAAGATACTGTCCAATAATTAAACGGGGAGGGAATATTACTATGAAAACGAAAAGGCGCGTAAAGTATTTATATAACTACACCGACTAAAAATAAATAGTAAATTTACGTATATAGAGATGGAATTCGGAAATGAAAAAATGTGCTATGCTAGTAATAAAATAATTAATAGTAATCAAATCAGACATTTTTAGAAACGTTTTGGAGGTTCTGACTTGTAAAACAAAACAAATATCTCAGTGGGTTGGAGAGGCCCCCTCCGATCAATCGGCTGGTCACGTCAAACCCTAGCACCTACAATGATTTCCCCAACTCTATTGCTCTCATGGCAAACCCCAGCTTAGTAATATAGGCATTAGGGTTTGGATAATCATATAGGTGCAAGGGTATAACGTGTCCAGCTGATTGATCGGAAGGGGTCTCTCCGACCGGCTGTCATTAGCACATCCGCTACGCGTTTCCCCACCAACGTAAAACTGTTACACTAAAGATATACATTTATGACGTTGGTGGAGAAACGCCTAGCGGATGTGCTAATGACGAAGCGATCGCATGGCTTGCACGTTTTTTGGAACAACAATGCTTCCGTTTTGAATTTAAATTATTGTCTGCTTCTCTCTCGATGAGTCCGGATTAAAAAAAAAATTATTGATTAAAGTATACTTTTCAATATTATAAAAGTAAATAAACTGTAATCTCAAAACTCTCGGCCATTAAATCAATGGAGAGAAACAAATAATGAATATGTAAGACAGAAAAGAATTTAAGTAATAACAATTGAGTTGTATATATATATATATATATATATATATATATATATATATATATATATATATATAATAATAACAATTGAGTTGTATATATATATATATATATATATATATATATATATATATATATATATATATATAAAATAACAATTGAGAAGCCTTGAATTTAACTATTAAATTTTGCCGAACTAGAAAGATACAAAATATTCCGATGGTCGAAATTGGGTAATTTTCACCTTTAGTTATATATATATATATATATATATATATATAATATATATATATATATATATATATAATGAGACGTTATATATTTATATATTCTTCGGGTTTTATCTATCTCTCCATCTATCTATCCTGTTCTACTACTACTATCTATCTATCTATCTATCTATCTATCTCTCTCTCTCTCTCTCTCTATATATATATATATATATATATATATATATATATATATATTATATTTTTGCTTGAAGGCAATTACAATGCATGTATCGCATAAAATTCGATACTTTTTTTTTTATTGAAAATAAACATTGTAATTGCCTTCAAGCAAAAAATATAATATATACTTTATTCAACAATGCTTCTAAAAAACAAACATCCCCAAATCATATATATATATATATAATATATATATATATATATATTTTGAGTTTTATCTATCTATCTCTCCATCTATCTGTATCTTTCTGCTACTATCTATCTATCTATCTATCCATCTATCTATATACAGGGTGCGGCGTATAAGCGCGTAATTATGTTTAGCGAGTGTCTGTGTATGCATTTCTATGTGATGTGTGTTTGTAGCTGCGCAGTCAACTGCCTGTGTGTTTGCGTGTGTTTGCGTGTGTATGTGCGTCCGATGATTGCGTGCGCCTGTGTTCCGCCGTGTGTACGTCCTCTCCAATCAACACACATGGATCCCCAAGTGACGCAGTAACCCAACCCCCTGGAACATGTATTTTATTTCCCCTCCCCACCCCTAATGATAACCATTTTATATGTAATTGTAACACACCCCTCACCCGGGACCCCATCTTCAAATGACGGTGGCTACGCATGGGTCGAGGAGTGGGGGAGGGGGGTATCGTACCTTCAGAAGTAACAGGGTAACAGTAAGAGAAGTGACAAAGTACATGTGTCGCTTCTGACCCGGTAATATACCTTTTGACCTTGCACAAACTTCCTGAGAGATTTCGAAAACGGGCATCTAGAGTTTTAGCCCTTATATATATATATATATATATATATATATATATATATACTGCGCAAATATACCTATTTCATATAATACACGCATACACAGGGAAACAGGGATATATAATATATATATATATATATATATATATATATATATATATGTATATATATAGAAATATAAATGTGTATATACGCATACACTAAGAAACACGGTTATGTAATGTATATATATATATATATATATATATATATATATATATATATATATATATAAAATATTAAGATGCGAAGGCAATACAATGTGTATTAAAAAAAAGACAAAAAGATGTTTTTTTATGTCTTATCGATTTTGAAGCTAGAGCTTCATCATTAGAGTTTATTTTCAGAAAAAAACAAAAAAATACAAAAAAAAACTCTGATGATGAAGCTCTAGCTTCGAAATCGATAAGACATAAAAAACATCTTTTTGTCTTTATTTTTTATACGCAGTGTATTGCCTTCGAATTTTAATATTTTATAACATACTTTTATATATATATATATATATATATATATATATATATATATATATGTATATACACATACACTGAGAAACACGGTTATAATATAATATATATATATATATATATATATATATATATATATATATATATATAAGCAGGAAGACTGCTGATGAGGCAAATAGGTTGCAATGTACATACATATATATATAAGTATAGATAAAAAGATATGAAAACACACAATATGCTGTTAAAGTGAAAGCATTTTATATCATATTCATAGCAAATATTGAACAATATTTCGATTTATAAAAATCATCTTCAGAGCTTCTTTTTTACTCCGGACTCATCGAGAGAGGAGACGAATTTTTATAAATCGCAATATTGTTCAATATTAGCTATGAATATGATATAAAATCTTTTCACTTTAACAACATATTGTGTGTTTTCATATCATTTATCTATACTTATATCGTCGGATTCATTTCCTTTTCTCTTTATATATATATATATATATATATATATATATATATATATATATATATATATAAGCTGAATTATATGAAACATGTAAAAAATATACATAAATTCTTTGCTTGTTCTATTCACTAGTAAGACATTTTCCTATTGGCTGGTCGTTGGCAAATTAATGTATTAATGTATGTATTACCCCCACCCCATCCCACCAAGAGCAGTTAGACACAAGGTTAGTTTTTAAACGGGCTTTAAATGTTTTAATTCAGAGTCTTCTTTTCTTGGACCGGTTACTATACCAAGGCCAAAGAGCCGAGTCTTCGCTACTAATTACCCATAGCTAGAGGGAGAATAGTTAGATATACACTTTTTGCAAAGGTACTTGAAATTAAACCGCTTCGTCCAGGATTTGAACTCGTGTTCTGTGTCCATTTCCTACGACAATAACCATTACACTATGGACGCCAATATTAATGCATTTCCCAAGGGGATTATCATTATAATTTTCACTCCTTTTGAGTTTTTCATATCAGCGTTAGCTGATGGTATTTCACTGGAGTCTGACTGACAACAAGTCTCTATCCAAGATCTCCAGGTCTCTTCTGAGTATTCTGGCAGATTGCAACAGTGCAGTTGTCTGGATGGTCTCAATTCTTCCTATGATTTCCAGGTTCTCCAGTCTTTTTTCAAGTTTATTGGGACCGTTCCAAGTGCACCAACTACCATTGATATCACGTTGACCCTCATATTCCACAGCTTTTTCAGTTTCTGTGGCAAGGTCAGGTATTTATCCATCTTTTCATTTTCCTTCAACTTCACCCTCTGATCTGCTGGAACCGCAAAGTCCACCAGTTGACACGTTCTCTCTTTTTTTTTTGTTAATCAACACTAGGTCTGGTCTTCTGGCTGGGATATGGTGATCTGTATGTGAAATGCACACAGCCTCGCACAGGAGTTGAACTCGTGTCTCCAGGTCCAATTCCTACGACAATAACCATTACAGCATGGGCGCCAATATTAATGCATTTTCCAAGGGGATTATTATTATTCACGTCTTTTTGAGTTTGCAAATCAGCGTTAGCTGATGGTCTTTCACTGGAGTCTAAGTGACATCAAGTGTATTTGTACATTTGTTTAAAGTATTTATTTGTTGTCGTAGTTTTTTTTATTTGTTCTTCCAATCTGAACTCCCACCCAGCTTTAGTGTTTCTGTTTGTTTCCCTGTTTGTGTTTCGTACGGGTGCACCAATTCTATCACAGACTAGTTTTGCTCCTGCATAGATAAGGTTGTTTAGATCAGTGATGTTGTTTGTTGAGATGTTCACCAATATCTTGTTTACCTTCTCAGTTTCTTTCTTGACTTTTTTCCCTTTATGTTTCTTAGGGATGGTAATATGCTCTTCTTATCAGTCATGATTTGTTGTATCAGTTCTATATCCTTTCTTTATTCTTGTGTTAGTTCGTGTGCTGTAAAGCTAGGTTGTACATGGTTTTAATTGCCAGCGTGTTGTTCATTTTGTTTAGTTGTTTCCTGATGGATTTGTATTCTTGATTTTCCTGTCCACATATCTCTATTATCTCGAGATCAGAAAAAAAGTTTTCTATTCAGGATCATTCTTGCTTGGTCTGCCAATCTTTGGCTAGTTGTACTGAAATTTTTGTTGTCATTCCAAATCTGAAGCATTCTTTTTTTTTATAACCTCTCTGTGCTGGGTTGCTCTTAAAATAACAATGGAGTACTTGTATGTTATTTTCTCTGGTCCACACTTTTCTTTGTCTCTCGGCTGGTACGTCACTGGGTCGTCTCTCGGTTGGCACGTCACTGGCTGAGCTACCATTTTTCCTTGTATATCTGAAAGAACAAAAAGAGCAACATCAGCCTAAATGCATATAAGGTTGATCATCTACCCCATGTTTGATACAATGGGTATCCTGATTATTTATTCTTCTTTCCGGGGATGTGTTGAGTAACTGAAAGGAAAAGTATTATTATTATTATTATTATTATTATTATTATTATTATTATAGTTCTTAGTTTTTCACACCAGCATTAGCTGATGGTATTTCCCTGGAGTCTGAGTGACAATAAGTCTCCTCACATCTCCAGGATTCTTCTGAGTATTCTGGCAGATTGCAACAGTGCAGTAGTCTGGGTGGTTTCAATTCTTCCTTTGATTTCCAGATTCTCCAGTCCTTTTTCCAAGTTCATTGGGACCGTTCCAAGTGCACCAACTACTATTGGTATCACTTTGACCCTCATATTCCACAGCTTTTTCAGTTATCTGGCGAGGTCCAGGTATTTATCCATCTTTTCATTTTCCTTCAACTTCACCATGTGATCTGCTGAAAATGCAAAGTCCACCAGTTGACACGTTCTCTTTTTTTGTTAATCAACACTAGGTCTGGTCTCCTGGCTGGGATAGGGTGATCCGTATTTGAAATGCAAACAGCCTTGCCCAGGAGTTGAACTCGTGTCTCCAGGTCCATTTCCTACGATAATAACCATTACGGCCTGGGCGCTAATATTAATGCATTTTCCAAGGGGATTATTATTATTATTATTATTATTATTATTATTATTATTATTATTATTATTATTTGAAATGCAAACAGCCTAGTACTTATTACTAGTACAAAATAAAAAGCACTCTCCGGGCGATGTAAAAATAGATTTTTGAAACATATTGCCTGAGGGGTGGGAGTCAAAAATTCAATGTCAGCGAGTTTCTACCCTAAGTAAGTAAATCATCAAATTCTTTAAAGGATTAAAAAATAAAACAAATTGAAATGTAAACTTTAAATATGTATTAAAATAAAACAAACTATATATAGATATATAATACCAGTTATGTATTTATTAAAACTTGTTTTAAAAAACAATGAGGACTGTCTAATGTTGCATGTTCAAATTTTAAGTGTATTTATTCTATGTTATGACGATTTTGGGTAATGTGACGTAAGCATTGACGTAATTTTTGTTACAGACAAAAACCGGAAGCGAATCTCCATTATTA